>NW_010582996.1:299070-328197 GCF_000705375.1 Tinamus guttatus
TGGAAAACGAAGCCAGAAAACTCAAATATGAAATGAGATACACATGTTTAACTGTGAGGGTGATATGCTTTAGCCAAGCACAACTTATTGAGCTTAGTACAGAGGGAACTCGGGGGAAGGTAATGGTCTGTGGTATGCCGAGGGTCAGGTTCTATGATCTAACCATTTCTTCTGGCTGGAATCTCTTCATAAAAAATATAGTTCAACCATAACTTATGGCCTAAAGAAAGGAATTGCTGCATGAAGTTCAGTGATTAGTGCTTGTACAAGGTGAGGTTAGAAGTGTCCCTTCTGGCCTTAGAGATAAAGTAGCTTAAGAGTGCAATACATGCTGGCAAAAGGCAAAACAAGAATAAACTCCTGTTAAAATGCTTTGAAATAGTGTTGCCTGTGCTTGCTGGGGCTATGTCTCTGCCAGCATGTAGAGCGGCCCAGTTAAGGACATGTTTGGTGAGTGAAACAGTGGAGGATCTGATGTCCCCTCTATACAGGGACAACTTTTACTCTGGGCTAGTTCACTTCTGATCCTGTGGACCGAATGCTCCAAACTGGAGCAACAAAATGGATGATCGAGATTCACTATGGAAACATACTCTTGATCCAACCAAAAGCTGAATGTCACCTTGCCATGTAGTAGTGTTCGTTAAAACATTTGCTAATATCTAAGGCAATTAAATTTATGTCCAGCATATACAATAAAGTGTGCTCTTGTCTTCCTAGGAATTTTGTTAGATTGCAGAGCCTTAACTGAGCCTGGAGTTGGTAGTTTGCCTGATAGAGCAACAGGCCCCATAGCTATCTGTTCAGCAGTGCGTGTGGGCCTGAAGCTGAGGTTCCTCACAATAATGTAACAAGAATGTAGGGAGTGAAGTCTTAAGAAGGAGAATGTGGGATCATGAAGTCCTCCAGTGAACACTGGGGACATGTAAAAGGAAGATGGGCTAGTTGTACATCCCCTTTTTTAAAGGGTGTGAGAGATGTACAAATAAATGCATCCCTAGTTATGGACAAGGGTCTTTTCCACTCTATCAATGGTACATAAATTATTCTGGTGACAACTCTGCGCTGCGTTGTTTCCAAAGAAGGCAAAGTAGCTAAGTCCTTAGAAAACTCCAGATGTTACTGTTTTTCCTTGTATTAGCAATACAGGGAAACACTTGGAGTTGTCTAGGTGTGCTTTTGTACTTAATGAACAATCAGCTGACGAAGCTCGCCAACGCCTGGGACGTCTGTCCGGCTTGAAAGGAGGAAGCATTCCTAACAATGAGAATGAGATTTGGATTTGCTCATTCTTATTCTATTAAAAAAAAAAAGTATTTTTTTTTACTATCGTAATTACACCAGTGCTGATTGTATTCTTCAGAAAAATCAGTATTTCATTAAAAGTAATTTTACTGCCTAAGATACTGCTCCACCCCCAAAGCCATATTTTATATTTTAAACTGTTTGTCTTTAAGATGTATTTATTGCCATGTTTGTTTAACTTGGTTATCTCCTTCATCAATCTATTTCTTATTAACTTAAAGCTGCTGCTCTTTGTTTTTAGAATAAAAAGCTGCTTCCCTGGGGATGTATAGTCCAGGACTTGTCTCTGTAATGGGACTATTTGTTTTCTTTGCCCCTTGCAGTTGCCTGCTGTAACATTTGTAGTATGTGTTAAGTAATCCTTGAGGTAACATTTTTATTATGTCATAAAAAGTGCGTGGCAAATATATAATAACTCATGGAATTTGTTTGTTTAAAAATGGAAGGATAATTTATTGAGTGTGTTACATGAGACCTGCTCCCCTTATTAGAGCTGTAGAAGTGCAGCTTATTTAGAAGTATGTTCTATTGAGAAAAACCACGATCTCTGACATGCACAGAAAGTTTGAGCATGGTTGGGTAGAAATGACATCATAGTTTATGTACTCAATAAAAATTTAATTAAGTCATTACAGAAGTTGCAGTCATCATTTAACCCTCTGATTTCTTATGTTCTTTTTTAAAAAATATTTAGTAATAGCCAGTTGCAAAATCTTGATGGCCTATAAAATATTTGCATGAATTTTAATAGCTTATATTAATGGAAAAATATGAGTAACTGACATAAAGAAATTTTCCTTGTGTTTTCAGTATAAAAATCAACTGACGAAAAAGATAGCAGTTTAATGGAACAGTGTTTGAACTGGAGATTTGATTGTGTGGCAAAATAACTCACATTTTAATAGAAAGCTGTTGCATAAGGACTGAGAATATTAAGAAAATACTTAGAACGTACGAGTCACCCTCGAGGTCCCTGTCATAAATATTAAGGTTTATATGTTAAATTTCACAACTTTTCTCTAAACTTATGATAAACTATATATCAAAAATGGTAATGTTCATTCCATATTAGAATTGATTTCATATCCTGCAGTCCTGTTTGCCTTTTTTTTTTTTTTAATCTTATCCCTGCGTGCAGTCTCATAGGTTATTGTCCGTGTCGACTATACTTACGTTGCAGGCAGGGTCTGTGCATAACAAATGCTTGGTCTCTTAGACCTGCCATGTGTGGATACAAAGAGGGATCTTTATACTAAAGGAAGGAGAGCTCTGCCCTCAGGAGGGAAACTCCGTATTAGATTGTTCTGTTGATAGAAATAAAAAGCACGGGCAGGAGGAGTAGCCAGTATGCATGGAGGAGATGAGATGCACATGAATTACTTCAGCCATTGCTCTGGACCTAGAGATCTCTTTTTGTTCACACAAAAAATTCACGCGGGGCGCAATTCTGAAAGCCAGTGAGTAGCTCAGGCCAAAGTAGCAAATATTTAAGCAACTGTTAAATTTAGTTAAAAGTCAGTGTGGAACATAGACCAAGTCATACAGCATAGGGGGATGTAGCTTGAGAATTCCCAACTCTGAAAGAAACTTAGTCACAGTGACCAACTAGTAAGTCTGAGCTGCCAGAGAGATGCCGTGAAACAGAATTCATGTGATTTCTGAATGAACAAGTCAATATTGACAAGTAATTAAGAAGTAGGGGTAGGGATGGGGCCTCTATCTTTAGCATTACAGTACTTTTACTGTAATAGCATGTCTAGCTCTGGAGTCTGTGTGTTAGAAATAAATGTTCAAAACCCTGTGAGTTCCTAAAAGATACATATGAATGAATCAAGGTCTGGAAAACCTGCATAATAGGCAAAACACTTGCAGAGCAGTTTTCATTATCTTAGCTTATGCTGCCACTTAAAGGGCAGCCTTGCTGTGTTTTTTTTCTCTGCTTGGGTAGCTGTTGTCAGCACTGTTGGCCCAGGATTTTTTTCTGCCATTTGTATAAGCTGACATTTACTCTGACTTTTATTTGTGTATAGAACTAATGGAGTGGTATTGTACATTCTTCTAAAGACAGTGACTACATGAACCTCACAATTTACAGCCAAAGCCTAGCATATATGGACCACAGTATTCGTTTTTCTTCTCCTACTCCGAGTGGAACTGATAATTGTTTTATTATCGTCTCCACCAGTTTAGAACCCATTCTGATGGTTTTCTTTTTATTTTTCAGATTACTTCTGCTGCTCTAAAAGAAGATTTGAGAAGTATGGTAGAAAACTTCTATGCAGCTCTGTTTGGTTATGATGAGGTAAGAAGGGTATTTTGACAGAACGAGCAGGAACAAATAGGCTATCTAATTCACTGAACTGAAAATGTTGCAGATGGGTTAAATATTTGCCACACACATCACTGGGCAACTGTGTTCAAGTATCAATGGGATTTTCAAGTAGAAAATACAATTACATCAGATCCTATAGTAGTTAACTTTCTGCTCTAGTGGGTTTTGCTAGTGATGTTCTTTTTATTGACATGGTGATATTATTTTTTTATGTGGCTATCTGCATTAATATCTTGTAAAGGTAAAGTTCATAGAGTATTGGACAATGTTAGGTATGCAGGTTTTTCCTTTAATCTATTTTTAAGTATAGCCAGGATGTGTCTGTCTGTCTGTCTTCTTCATGTCTGCCTCTTGTTGACAATCTTTTTAGAAGCAAAATGTCTAGTTAAATTGAAGACAAATGTTGACGTTTCATATTTTAACTGAATATTTTAAAGTCCTCTCTTGCCTTTGGCAAATGTGACAGCAGAAGACAGGAGTTACGAGACTCTGGCAATAGCACCAGTTGATCTAGAAAGGCGAAGCTGAAGAGAATTTAGACAAAAAGTTCTCAAGGATATGACTGTTGTGTAAACTAAGTTTAAAATTAGCTTTAACTGGAGAAAATCTAGATTGTCCCTAATGATAAAAAAAAAAAAAAATCTGTCATTCATTTAGAAGGAGACAAATAGTCAAGTCCAGATTGCTTTTCCAGAACATCTTATTATGCATCTTTTAATTTTTAATATTTCAAGAATTCTGGGCTTCACACAGTTCTGTAAAGTGGCTCTTCTGTAGATTTAAAAACTAGAGAAACTGGATGGTCATCTACTCTCCTAGGATAACCCACCTATTTTTTTCTGATTGGTGGGATATTTGTTACAGGATGGAGCAGTTAGTCTCTTTCAAGTCAAAGGTTATTCTTTCTGGGAAAGAATGACCTTGATGTCTTTTCATAGGTACAGACCACAGCAGCAGCTGTAAACATTGAGATGTTTAATATAGTCTAGTGCCAGGTAGATAGAGTAATAGAATGGATTTGTCTTGTGTTCGCTCCCTCTTCATGTGCAGCTTTTAATCCCCTCTCTTTTCTTACTTAGGGAATCTTGTCTGATGATCATGTTCTGGCAGCAGCCCTTTGGCGAAACCTATTTAACAGGAACTGTGAGGACCCCAGGCATCTAGAGTTACTCGTAGAGTATGTGCGCAAACAGGTATCTTACAGCTCATAGCCCGGCCTTCCTTCATCCTCTTGCTAGAATATTGCATATATACTTTTTTTATTGTCTGCATATTATGTAGCTCCATTCTTCTTTTAAGTATAGGTGGGTTTTATATTCATTTGTTATCTTTAAGGAGCAAAGTTGTATACTTGATGTTGCAGAGGCATCTTTCAGAATGCTCTACCATATGGGGCTTCCTGTAATTTAGCATCTGCCAGAGCCATTTAATTTACTTTTGACAGCCTCTACTAAAACCTAAATTCAGAGTGTTGTAAAGAAGGGATTAAGTTGCATTAAGCCCCTGGAATCTCTTAAGAGGGAATGTTGATCTACACCTCTTCATAGTGATATGCTACAGAGGTTGAAAGTTTCCTGGTGAACTCAGTGGATAGTAAGTAAAAGGTTTTGTTTCTCAGTTCATACCTGGAGGAAAAAAGAGTAAACAGTGTGGCCCCTCTAGCATTGTGAGACTTCTGAAGCATGTTTCTAGGAAAAACCAGGGTAGGAGATGGTAGATGTAGCCCAAGGGGAATTCCAAAGACAGAAGAAAGGGTGAGAGAGAAGTTCTGGAGGAAAAATGTAGACTGGTTGGGCAGGAAATTGAAGATCATGACTTCCACAGTAGCATTAGCTGTAATGTTTCCAACACAGTATTCAAGACCTGATAGGTATTTGAGGAGACAGTATTTCAGTGCATGTCTGACAAAAAGTTATGGGAAGTGAAAGGCTTAAATTTGTCAGGGACTGAGAGCCATTCTGGAATGCTAGAGAGTGCTCTTCAGGAGGCACAGACTTAATGCAGCAGGTTACTGACTCTTAATATTGAGGAGGTGGTAGAGTTTAAAACTGCAGATAGGTGGGAAACAAATGAAGAGAGCATGAAATTTGGGACAATTTGTCCATCAAGTGGGGAAGTTGTAGCAATTCTGTAAGCTCAAGCAAAGGATAGGACAGAAGCTAATGGCAGTCAAATAGGAAACCGCAATCACACAAATAAATATGGCACATTCACAGAATCGCAGAATGGTTGTGGTTGGAAGGGACCTCTGGAGATCCCCTCCTCTGGAGCAGGGGAGTCCAACCCCCCTGCTCCAGCGGGAACACTAGAGCACGGGCACAGGGTGGCATCCAGGTGGGTTTGAAGATCTGCAGAGAAAGAGACTCCACAGCCTCTCTGGGCAGCCTGTTCACAGGAAAGAAGTTCATAATATGGAGATGGAATTTCCTGGGTTTCAATTTGTACTCAGTTTGACTTGTCCTGTCACTGGCCACCACCAAGAAGAGTTTGGACCCATTCTCCCTACATTCTCCCCTCAGATATTTGTACCTGAAGATTGCCTCTCAATCTTCTCTTCTCCAAGTTAAATGTGCTGGGGTCACTAAGTCTTTCCCCATAAAATAGATGTTCAGGCCCATTAATCATCTTTGTCTCTCTACATTGGGCCTTCTCTAGAAGCTCCACGTCCCTCTTGTGCTGGGGAGCCCAGAACTGCAACCAGTACTCCAGGTGTGGCCTCACCAAAGCTGAGCAGAGGGGCAGGATCCCCTCCCTCGCCCTGCTGGCAACACTGCTAATGCAGGCTGGGAAGAGTCTTCATGACTTTTCTGAAGGCCAGTCCCGCCCCACAGATCTGTGGTGTTACTTGAAAGAGCCATTGGTGCTGCGGACAAAGAATATCTGATTTACCCTGTCTTGGATTTCTAGAAAGTTCTGGGAAGCTTCCACCAAAGACTTATAAAAGAAACTAGATAGCCATTGCAGAAGAGCAAATGTAGTCCTGTAGACAAGTAGCTAATAGGAATATCAGCAGTAGGGAGCCAATAAATTGTCAGGTTTCAACAGAGGAGAAGTTGTTACTAGATTCAATGGACTGAGGGTGGAAAGGACTCTGCTGTTCAATTTGGTTGTAAATGAAAAGTGTGGGAATGAACTGTGGGGTGACAATTTGCTAACACTTAACTATTTGTGGCAGTAAGCATAGAATCATAGAATCGTTAAGGTTGGAAGGGACCTCTAGAGGTCATCTAGTCCAACCCTCTGCACACGCAGGGTCACCTAGAGCACGTGGCACAGGATTGCTTCCAAGCCGGTTTTGAAGATCTCCAGAGAAGGAGACTCCACAACCTCTCTGGGCAGCCTGTGGCACCCTCATTGTGAAGAAATTTTTCCTGTGGAACTTTTGGTGCTTCAGTCTGTGGCCGTTTCCTCTTGTCCTATTGCTGGCCACCACTGAGAAGAGGCCAGCACCATCCTCCTCACTCCCTCCCTTCAGGTGCTTATATACACTGATCAGGTCCCCTCTCAGCCTTCTCTTCTCCAGGCTGAACAGGCCCAGCTCCCTCAGCCTCTCCTCATAGGGCAGATGTTCCAGGCCCCTGATCATCCTTGTAGCCCTGCGCTGGACTCTCTCCAGTATATCCACATCCCTCTGGTACTGGGGAGCCCAGAACTGGACACAGTAATGTAGCATGAGGGTTGATTGCAGAAAGAATTCATACAGCAAACTGTTTGATAAAGGTAAGTGTAGCTAATAGCGAAGTGATGCGCTTGGAGACAAAAACAATCCCAGATTTTTATATCTAGTGATGAGCTCTAAACTATCTGTTGCCACACAGCAATGAGCCCTTGAGATTTATGTGGATTGTCAGATGTCGACTCAATGCTAAGCAGTGTTAAAGTAAAACAAATGCTCAGAGCTCTGGAGGGAATTGTGGATTGTCAGATGTCAACTCAATGCTAAGCAGTGTTAAACAAATGCTCAGAGCTCTGGAGGGAAGGAATAGAGCATAAAACCTTGTGTAGTCATGTCTCTTTTTTAAATCTATGGTATCCCTCATCATCTTCAATAACGTGTACAGTTTGGGTCCCAGCCATCAAGATAGATATAAAACCGAACTGCAGAAGGATCTGCAAAGAGCAGTAAGGTTGATATGAAACAGCTTCTGTGTTATCAATGACCAGGACTTCCTATTCTGAGAAAAAACAGCTGAGAAAGAATACACTGCACCTCTGTGAAATCTTGAAGGGATATGGAAAGCAAGGTGGGGTAGGACGACACAATCTCCAGAGGTCCTTTCCAAGCTCAACTATTTCATCATTCTGTGCAGAAAGGTTGGTAGGCCTCTTCTGATGCAAGAACCAGGGGACATATGTTGCCTCAGGTTGCTGGGAATGCTAAAATATACATGGATTTCAAAAGCCACAGGCAAAGTTCAGGAAAGAGATATCTGTTGAGGGCACAGCCGCCATTTCAAGCTCAGTATCCCTGAACTAACAAATCTGGGGAGGGAGAATAAAAAGGAAAATAGCATTGTATGTATGCGTTGTACTTAACCCCTCCTCAGAAACAGATACTTTGCTTAGGTGGCAATCTAGTCCAGCCCTGTGTGACCCTTGACATGGTGTGTGCTTTCTTTGCTGAGAATCCTCTGCCAGATTATCTTTTGTGGCCAGGAAGCTGGGAGTCCCTGGAGTGAGAAATCTTTTCTTGCTGGTCCTGTCCTTCACCGTGACTATTAGTGGATGCCCAGAGAAGGCTATAATGACAGGGCACGCATGTGTGCTGTTTCCCTGCTGAGCAATCCTAGCCAGCTGTGTTCCCAGGCTGCCTGAGCCAGAGGTGGTATTTCTGTACTTAAATAGTCCCTTGATGGACTAGTCTTTTTCACCCTTACAGACTTCCAGTGTTTGCAGTGTCCCATGAGAGCAAATTTCAGTGACAAATGTGTTTAACCCTATGTTGTGTGAAAAGTTTGGGGGCTTTTTGCTAACTTCGCACTTTTTCATTTCATTTAATGCCACTTCTTGCATGCTGTGGATGGGTAGTCATTTCCTGTTCGTTCCCCTGCCCCCGCCCCGTCCCCACAACCCGTGCGCTAGTCACTCCCAGCTCTGTGTGAAACTGCTCTGATGAGCGAGCGCTCTGTGTGGATAACGGCTGTTGAGGGGAATCGGCCCGGCTCGGCTTCTCTGTGGCCGCTCGCACTTGTGGCAGCGGCGCTGGCTCGAGCAGGGGCTGGTGCTGTGCTTGTCCCCAGCCCCTCGCCGCGTGAGCCAGGCGGGGGCCGAGTCTGGCGTTCACCCCTCGCTGTCCCCACAGGTGCAGCACCTGGACGCCCTCAGCGGCGAGGAGCTGCTGCTGACTGGCGAGGTGAGCTGGCGGCCCCTGGTGGAGAGCGACGCCCGCAGCCTCCTCAAGCCCTTCTCCCCTGTCTACAACGACGAGGGGCTCTGAGGGACGCCCAGAGCCTGCTCTCGTAGCACCCCCTGCCCTGTGTCGGCTCCTCACATCACCGCAGGCAGCACTTGCCTCCCATGGGACTGCTGTGGCGTGGTGGGGCAGGGAGCAACAACTGCCACTGACTGGATATCCTGAAATAGGTGCCCTTGCTGTGGTGACTCAGTAGCAACTGGGACAGCTATCCACCTCTGAACATTCACCTGTGATTCAATGCTTAGTTGTTTCAAGAACCTCTGTTGCTGTAATGGCACCAAGCAGTCCTCACAGACAGGCTCCAACTAGACCTTTTCCTATGAGTCAAAATGTTTCCCGTTCTCTCAAGAAGACCTTTCTCCTCTGCGTTGCCCCACCTGAAGAACGGCTGCGCCTGGCACAGTGCCAGTCCTCCACTCACAACACGGTTGTGAATGCAAATCTGAGCTGTGCTTATTAGATGTTTATATATTCCTAAAGCCTGACCTTAAGGTAGAACAATCCATTTTTGCCTTCAGAGTGTTTGAGAATTGTTTTAACAGATTCTGAGGGGTTTTCCATGAAAATCCTTTTTAGGAACTATCTGCCCTGTTGCACAAGGGTATGAAAATGGCAAGAACAAGGCACCGTTCCCACTAATCCTCTGTGGCTCTAGCCATCCTAGCAAGAAATAGCCTGAAACTAAAAGCTACCTCAGGGTACTTGGTATTTCAGAGGTGATCTGCCTTGCCGATATTTTCATGTTCTTTTTTGAGTTGTGCTGTTGTTACTTCTTTGGAGAAAAAAAAAATCCCCATTAGTGTTCATAGCTCTTACTGAGATAGGACCTCAAAGCAGCGGTCCAGAGCTTTCTAAAAAGACCTGTTGACCCTTGTCAACACGCAGGCAAATTACCCCTACATGATAATTGTGAGAGCAATTGCTCCTCTGATTAAATCAGCAGCGGCTGAAGGGCACAGATGGATCATTCACTCGGGCTATTTCTGGGTCAGTGACAAAAACTGTTTGCATTTCTCTCATATTGAAAATCCTAATCCATAATAAATGTCAGTCTGGATAAAATTGATGTGTGTGTGTGTTTTCTGTGTTGTTAGCACTACTGATAAGAACAAGCCCTATACAGTGCTGTTATTTCTGATGAAAATGGGACTGTGCCTGGCTGGAACTGCTCTTGCTTCTGGTGTTGCTTCCTTTGGGTTGTATGTTTGATGAATATTTGGCATCTCTTTTCTGTATGCAGAGCCATGGGATGCAGAATATAGACTCCCAAGTGTCGGCCTGCATTTTTTTAAAATCTCCTCCTAGGCAGCCTTCTTAGTACCTTTTTTTTTTCCTTTTTTTTTTTTTTTTTAAAAAAAAAAGGCTTTTTGTTTTTTCTCTTTTCCAAGGCGAACTTCCTCAGTTTAACTTGTTATAAAATGAGTCATGTAAAGAACCCCTCTATGTGTTAGGTGTATCTCTCCTCTGTGAAAACATTAAAGACCAAACAACTTGCTTGCAGTTTATTTAAGATGCTTTTGTTGAAAGCTGAGCTAAGCAGAGAAACCTCTTATGTGTGAAGTATTATACAGTGTGTGTGAGATAATAACACCTTGTAATTCATTACAGGTGGGTTATATTTACATAGAAGAAGGCTGAGCTGTGTAGGAATTTGCTGATTAATTTATTTTTAATGGGAGTGAAGTATACCAAGTACCAAAATAAACTTTACTTTGTGTATCTTACTGCTCCTGGAATAGGTGGAAAAATTAATGGTAGATATTTTGGCTCAAAGCTACATACATTAATCTATATACAAAACAGTCATTTAAACTTTAACCCTTTTCCTGCTATATAATTTAAACCTGGACTCGTGTTATCCATGCCATGGGGACACAGGATGAGGAGTGCAGCCCCTTTCAACCCAGAGGACCTAGTGCATGCAGGTCTGAGATCATAGAATCATTGAATGCTTAAGGTTGGAAGGGACCTCTAGAGATCATCTAGTCCAACCCCCCTGCACACGCAGGGTCACCTAGGGCACGTGGCACAGGACTGCGTCCAAGCGGGTTTTGAAGATCTCCAGAGAAGGAGACTCCACAACCTCTCCTGTTCCAGTGCTCTGTCACCCTCACTGTTAAAAAAATTTTCCTTAAGTTCATGTGGAACTTTTGGTGCTTCAGTTTGTGGCCATTACCTCTAGTTCTGTCAGTGGCCACCACCGAAAAGAGGCCAGCACCATCCTCTGCACTCCCTCCCTGGAGGTACTTATAGACACTGATCAGGTCCCCTCTCAGCCTTCTCTTCTCCAGGCTGAACAGGCCCAGCTCCCTCAGTCTCTCCTCATAGGCCAGATGTTCCAGGCCCCTGATCATCCTTGTGGCCCTGCGCTGGACTCTCTCCAGCAGCTCCACATCCCTCTTGTACTGTGGGGCCCAGAACTGGACATAATACTCCAGATGTGGCCTCACCAGGGCTGAGCAGAGGGGCAGGATCACCTCCCTCGACCTGCTGGAGACCATGGTACTGAAGCTATGAAGGCTGCAGACTAGGATTTATGAGACAATTGGTCTGAGATGGTGGTGTCTTTTGTACTGTGAATGTGGGACAGATATATGATTAAAACCTTTCTTATGTAAGGAGGTGGGAGTCTCCCAAAATCATGATGCCCAATTGTTGCCATGCACTTTCTCGCTGTTATGAATATGAGAATAGAAGGACCTCTAATCAAGGTCTGATTTTGCAAACAATCATTGCTTGTTGCATAAAATGCCTTAAAATGCCCCATGGTTACAGAACTGAGCCAGCAGTCAAGGTGTGTTTTGGAGAGAAGCAGATGGCACATATTAAGAGAGAAGACAGACTGTCTATGAATTCAAAGGAGGGCGTTTAGAAAGGAAGAACACGCTGGAGGCGGCATGGGCTTCCCGGGCACTGCTTATCTGGAGACAGCATTTGGGTGTCAGCTATGCGAGTGTCCTACTTTTGAGGTACGTATTTCAGTAGGACAGAAATATTCTATTTTCATTATCATACAGGAGACATCTTTACAGCCAGGACTTCCTTGAGGAAAGCTTATATTCCCAATAGATTTTGCATCATACAAACTTTATGGCAGCAGTGATCAGCAGTACTATGATTTCTGTGTGCAGAACTGAACTCTGAGTATTTTTAACCAGATATTTTACAACCACCATGTTGTAAAATCCATCTTTTTCTCATTTTCAAGATCTTGGAGGAGGAACAATTGAAGATGTTTTACTTTTGGATGCTTCTTTGTTTATGTTGCTGTTTTTTTGAGAGCGGACCCAGTGCATCAACTGACGCCACTTAATGTATTTTGAGTGAATATATGATGTACATTTCTTTTCAAAACAGGCATGTTCAACACTGTCATCCAACCTGACCTTCTGTCTCACATAACAAATTTAGACATTGCTGATTATTCCAAAGAAATTGCTGTCCAAAATTAACTAAGTGTCATGAAGCACCAGCATCGTGGAAGCACTTGGGTATTTCAGCGACCTCTTGGCTCTGTTGTTCCTGTGAGCAGAACACAAGGGCCAACAGTCAATGTGTTTGCTGCTTTTGTTCCACTAGGTGTGTGTTTTGCTCTCAAGGTTATACTTGCAGGGTCCCTTCAGCCTGAGACAACCTGGGCTTGGAGGAGTCATCTGACGTAGCTCAGACATCCAAGGGGATTGGATGTCTGCAGTTTCAACTGCAGTTCGTGTCATCTACTCTGTTCCTGTGTTTACACCCCCATTTGATATTTATATCTAGCTGTTTTCTCCTGCTTTTAGACAGCGAAAGTGCACAGACATCCTTGCCAATTTCCACATTTCCTGTCCTGTTGAGGTGCCTAAGCCCTGTTTGAGCAGTTACCACTTCTTGCGCTTCTGAACGTTGTCCTCACCTTAAACAAAGAGCAGGTTTTCATCGTGTTCTTATCACACCAAACCCTCAGGTCAGAGTTGCAGCTCCCGATATAACAGTGGGATTTAACTACTGACCTGTCCCATTTATCCTACCTTTCACTTGGCAAAAAGGATAAAGGGAAACTAGACATTGGGTAAGGGCAAATTTTTCCACGGGAGCCTTAATGTAGTAGATATAGAATAGTAATGTGGTAAGGGGAGAACATAGTTGGGAGAGGATTGTGAGAGGCTCTGAAAGCATGGTCACTATGATTTATGCTGCTGTGTAACAATAGTGGGAACCAAATGCAGATGGATCTTGACCGGGAGCCTTCTGACCCATCTCCATATTTTTACACATTCTCCTACTTCCAAAACCTCACAGAGGAGACCTGCTTTCAGGGATTTAGATCAACATAGACCTGATGCAGTCAACTTGTGGCATTCCGTGGGACCAGTTAAACCCTGAGCATGTAACGAAGGTCATCTGTACTGTAGAGATGTGCTGAAGTACTGTTGCAAGCATTTAGAGAAGTATATTGCTCCTCTGTGCAAGTGTACTGAACAATTCATCAGCTTCTTTGAGCCCCAAACCTGAACTGTGTGTGCTTTCCTCCAGCAAGATAAAAATATTTTTGAAAATGTTAAAAATATTGAAAATACCGCATTGGGAGTGATAGGCATTCACACCAATACCTACAAATTGCCTACTGTCTTCGTGAGGTTTTTATTAGAATTGTGCCATGAACGCAGTGGTCACCTGTTGTGACTTTCTTTGTGTTCTCAGACTACAGTGCAGATAGATGCTTCTGGTTTTACCCTAGTAGATGTATTTTTTCTGGATCACAGTGGTGATGACTAGTTTTTTAGTAGATACTCCCATTATTTAGGCCCTTGCCCCTGCATCTGTCTCTTTACATTTGGCCTACAGTGCCTGATCTCTGTTGTCTTTTTGTGCCATGAACTCTAATCAAAACTCAATAGTTTTTTTTTCCCTCTTTTCTTCACAGAAGACTGATAAACCTCTGCCCTCTTCTTGCTGCTGAACAGAGCTTCAGCAGGCTTGACTCTGCTACTGAAAAGCCAATTGAAAACATCTTTCAGTAGTGTGGGTGGTGGTACTTCTACCACTCTGCAGGATGCACTGGGTAACACTGTCTCCATCTTTTGAACCTGTTGTGACTGCACAGCCTGGACCTCAGCTGATCTGAGAGCCAGAAATGTACATAGCAGGTTTGGGAAGGTTGGCAAGGACAAAGAAAAAGACTCTGAGTTTGAACAAGTGTGAGTACTAGTCCTCAGTGCTTAAGCAGGTGTGCTGTGCTTCTGAATTCACCTCTAATGCTTAGGAAGAGAATCTTGCAAACTGCTGTTGGTGGGCTTTCTGGCCTCCTGCACTGTGGTGGGTTTGTTGATTATTAGTTAATAGTCTTGTGGTCTTCCTAGGCTGCTCTGATGAACTTTTCTTTCCTGCTGTCTCTGCTTCAGCTGTTTGTGGCTGTCCTGTGCATCCTACATATGTTTTTCTGAAGTTGCTGAACATGTTGAGGGAATACTTGTTTTGCTTACAGTCATTCAACCTGCTCAGCAGCTTGTTCTGCTCATTTGTGGAACAGAGTAGATGTCTGAGCTTCAACCTTCCACCGGGAATGCAGAGTGGGAGCTCACATAAGCATGATCCTAGTCTTTCCTGCTGCATTTCAGTGGCTGCTCCATATGTGATGTGCTGGCAGCACCCACTGAGTTTAGAGGAAATGGCAATAGAACTGTTTGAGGGACATGGGCCAGCCAAAGGAAAGCATTTTCCTGTATGTGGGAATAGGAGTGTGAACTCCTTTCATGCAGAACACTGTAAAAGGTTGTTGAAGCAGGATCCTGTTGGTGCGAGTGCAGCTATCCCAGGAAGGTAAAGGCTCCTTCATGCTTGTTTAGGTAACAAGGAGTCTTGTAAATGCAAAGCTTTCATTAATGGTTACATCACTCACTAAAGGAGTGAGCAGGGATCACGTTAATGCCTCATCCTACCTGCTAGCCTTCTGGGCTACTCCACATCCTGTAGAAACAGGGCATCCTGTGAGGATTTGCTCATTGTCCCACATCCTTCCTTTCATACCCTCTTCCTGTCTGTAGCTATGTCTTCTGATACTACCATTTCCAATTCTATTTCTGTGCATTTCCTTTGGAAGGAGAGAACGCAGCAATGAAAAGTGGTTTTTCACATGGAGCTCTGTTCACATGTAGGCCATCATCTGTTGGCACTTACAGAACAAGAGCCTGGAGAAGAGGCAGGCTGTGGTCCTTCTCATAAGCCTCCCACTTTTCCAAGGACTATAGTCACTTTTCTTCTTATCTCTGAGCTCACAGAAGCCCTTAGAGGCTCTGCAAGACCACTGAACAAACCATGGGTAGTGAAGAAGAAATATTGATGGGACTTACATGACAAATTCCTGTGTTGTTTAAAGCCTGCTTTTCTTTACTCAAGGGATGATCGGAAATTAGCAAGCACAGACACCCACCCAGGCTCTGCAGGCAGTGATGAAATTGCCTCAGGCCTGGGATTGTTGTTCTCATTTTATGATGCCTCTGTTCTTGCTATAAAATTAGGTTTCTACCAAGGTGGCCAGTAGTTGCACTGCACTTGCTCTAGTGAGTATTTATTTTATACTTAAAATGCATTTCCTCCTGCCATGATACAAACGGTAACAGCATGTTGGTCAGGTTAGATGTTCTAGGAACTCATGAAAGAACTATGGAGCTATAGATTGAGCCTGCTGGAACGGAAACCTTCATGTAAGTATTTTATGTCTGAATCCTAGAGTGCGAAAGGCATTAGCAAAGATGATGGACACCTGTGTTGGATGATACCTTCGCTTTGCCAACAGATGTGAATCAATGTCCTGAGCAGCTAAGGCTGGACGCTGATATGTAGTGTAAGCTACATAGGGAGCTCAGGTGAGCAAGAACATGTGTGCTGGGCAGGTCAGTGAGCAGGGAACTAGCAGAGGAGATAAGGATATCTACCTTCCCTGTGATCACTAGCTGTTGGATCTTTTGCCCTATAGCTGACAACAAGTGTTCAACCCTGTCTTTCAGCTGAGTGGGTGCAAAGTTTTATCTTCCCTGATTTGGAAGAGCCTTAACATATAAATGGGGGAAAAAATGGAACAAGGAGCTCATGTGCTCTGTTTAGAAAGAGAATGATTCGGTACTGCCATGATCAGGAATCTCAGATGAAGATGAGATGATGATCTCAGATCAGGGGCCTAGAACATCTGCCCTGTGAGGAGAGGCTGAGGGAGCTGGGCATCATGATTTTGGGAGACTCCCACCTCCTTACATAAGAAAGGTTTTAATCATATATCTGTCCCACATTCACAGTACAAAAGACACCACCATCTCAGACCAATGGTCTCATAAATCCTAGTCTGCAGCCTTCATAGCTTCAGTACCATGGTCTCCAGCAGGTTGAGGGAGGTGATCCTGCCCCTCTGCTCAGCCCTGGTGAGGCCACATCTGGAGTATTATGTCCAGTTCTGGGCCCCACAGTACAAGAGGGATGTGGAGCTTCTGGAGAGAGTCCAGCGCAGGGCCACAAGGATGATCAGGGGCCTGAAACATCTGGCCTATGAGGAGAGACTGAGGGAGCTGGGCCTGTTCAGTCTGGAGAAGAGAAGGCTGAGAGGGGACCTGATCAGTGTCTATAAGTACCTCAAGGGAGGGAGTGCAGAGGATGGCGCTGGTCTCTTTTCAGTGGTGGCCATCGACAGAACTAGAGGTAATGGCCACAAACTGAAGCACCAAAAGTTCCACAGGAACTTGAGGAAAACTTTTTTAACAGTAAGGGTGACAGAGCACTGGAACAGGCTGCCCAGAGAGGTTGTGGAGTCTCCTTCTCTGGAGATCTTCAAAACCCACTTGGTTGCAGTCCTGTGCCACGTGCCCTAGGTGACCCTGCGTGTGCAGGGGGGTTGGACTAGATGACCTCTAGAAGTCCCTTCCAACCTTAACGATTCTATGATTCTATGAACAGCTGGGATATTTCTCTTTGTGTTGCTCTGTTGATGAGTTCAATATTGACAAAGATCTCAGTGCAGTAATTAAAATGCAGACTTTTCCCATCCATCCCATTGCATGTCATATTTGGTGGAACAAAATAAGTTCACTCTTGCTGCTTCCAACTGGCTGGCAAATCTGGAATTTTTATATTCACAGTAGAACATCTTCATGGAGATGCTTTCCAGAAAAACCTATCAATAAGTGTGTTTGAGCACTGTGATGTATAGTGGGAGATGTGGATTTAAGAACTGAAAATGAAAGGGGAGAAAAAGCATATCCAGCTTCCCTGTTCCAGGTGAGTGCTCTCCAAGAACCACATGGTTATGAGGAGCAGTAGCAGGCTCATTTGCATCTGTGCTTGAAGAGGAAGTAGCAGACATACTGTGGGAAGCCCGGTGAAGATGTTTCTATTTGGTGAACTCCAAAAATATCTGTAGTGGGACACATGGATGAAGCACTGACTAATTCCTGGATCCCAACTGGACTCAGAAATCGGCTAGAGCATGTTTGCCTAGGGACATTCACTTGGGAGTGGGATTCAGTATATATGTTTAACCAGAAGGGATTTTTCCCCCATGTTTCTCTGTTGATTTTAGATGTGTAAGCAACACTTCTAAATAAGATCCTAAATTCTAACCAGCAAAAATTTTCTGATGCGAGTCCCACATCCTGTGTTGGCCATCAAACGGAAGAGTACCCATTATAGATATTTATCTCTTTGCCAAAAGATAGGGACAAGGTATCACACATCTAATTTTAATGTCTCCACACTAAACCTCTGTCACTGACTTTGGCAGCCTGAGCTTGCTCTCCTTAGACTCAGTGGACAAAGATAAATACGTTCACGGCACGAATCATCTGACCTGCTTCAGATGTTTGCTTTAGGGTGAGGTAACTGACTCCCCAACAACCTCTGCCCCTCCCCATGCCACTGAAGAAAGCCAGGCTGACAAGCTTGGCTGGAGACATTTGCATGGTGGATGCTTTCATGGGCTGAGGTCCATGAGAAATTATTGGAGGGAGAGCAGAACCTGACCAAACACCAGCTGGAGAAAGAGCTGAAATCCCTTTACTGCACCAGAATCTGAAACAGAGATATATCTGGCAGAAAACACATCTGGGGACTCCCTTTAAATTTGTAGTCCTTTTCAATCTTCAGGAAGGTGAAAAGAAGGGGGATATTAATACACAGCACCCTAGGAAAGCAGCTTCAGGGGAAGGCCCCTCATATCTATCTTATATTCCCTTCCCTTATATAACTTTCTTTTATTCTATTTTTATTCACCTCACCATTTAAAGTTATGTTTTAATTTAGATTTTCCAGCATTTATTTGTAGACATGAAGTTTTTATACCCATAGCATTATTTTCTTCCCCATCTACTGTCCACAGCACTTAACTCTGTGCCTACTTTCTGCTACCTTCATTGCGACACAGCTCTATCAGGTTACTTTTGATTAAATATACATTGGCTTCTGTTATTTATGCTTGTACAGTTCTGGTAAGAGTCTTTATTCTAACTTCAGCAATCTAAAGATTAAACAGATAATCTAAATGAAATGTTTATCTGTATCTATAGTTTGATGGAGAGTGATGTGATGTGATTCGTCCCCACTGCCACAGAACTTAGTATTTGAATGTGCTGGTTAACTCTTGAGCATGCCTGTCTCTCTCACTCTGCATTGACTATCTCCTGGTGATCATTAGGTACTTGACATTTCACTTTTAGACATATGAGAAAGAACTTCTTTCCTAGGAAGGTGCCAGAGCCCTGGCACAGGTTGCCCATAGAGACTGTGGAGGCCTGGAGATCTTCCAAACCTGCCTGGATGCCCCCCTGTGCCCCGTGCTCTGGGTGTCCCTGCTGGAGCAGGGGGTTGGACTGGATGATCTTTACAGGTCCCTTCCAACCACAACCATTCTGTGTGATTCTGTGATCATGGATTATTTTATTTATTTATTTATTTGTTCTAATTTACAGATAAAGGCTAATTGATTACATCAAAAATCCAGCCAGTTTTTCATGCTATGCTTTAAATTTTTCTCTAGTTAGCATCTGTAGAGTTTAGTAGCTGCAGGGTAGGTGAGATGAGTGGGGTGGAAGAGGCTCAGAATTCAGTTTGGGGAACTCTATGCAGAATTTTTCCTACACTGCGTTATGTATTGATGGGTCCCTAACACAGTGTTTTAACTTCCCCATTAGTGTCTGCCTCTAGAGTTTCTCCCAAAATAACTCCTTAATACTTTTGGGTACCTGGAGTTAACTAATCCCCCAAATACCCAGCCCATGGGCAATATTATCAACACTTTATCAGATTCCTGTGTTTGAATGCCCCCTTCCTGGAAAACTTTTGAGGGAAATGCCTAGAGACCAAATGACCTTTTGCTCATCTGTTGTATTTAATGATGTGCGCAAGATTCTTGACATGCTTAATACAGATGCCATGGCCTTGTGATATCAAAAAATAAAAAATAAATTTTAAAAAAGATGCTTTTGGCTTTTCTGCTGGATGCCAGTGTGGTAAAATGCAGGTACTCAGGAAATGCTGAGCAGGAAGCAGTAGGTATGGTTCAGGGATGAATGAGTTTCTTGGCCTAATCTCATTACCTGGTCAGGATATTTGTATTTCATTGTAACTGCCACTGGGAATCGTGTTTGATTTGGAACAGATTTCAAGCAGGAGCAAGTTGCAACATCGCATTTCCACTGTGAGCACAATGAGGGACAGAACAAGTTAGAGCCTGCTTGACCAAACGTGGGAACGTCACCCGCGTGAAGGGGAGGGCAGTGTATGAATCAGTTACGGGGAAAGGGAAGGAGCAGGTTGAAGTGATGATCTCCCTCCCATTGCAAAAGGGATACTTTAAGCGCCGAATATCAGGAGTGTGGTTGGTGAGGCTAAGTGAGCGAGCAGGGGAAGGCAAGCTCCTCCTCCAGAGTGGGAGGCTGGACCTAGTGATTAACTCCCCAGCAGAGGAGTGGCGCTCATGTTGAATTCTGAAGGAACCTGTTGGGAGGCTGCTCAGGAGAGTAAGAGGTCAGGAAAGTCCTGGAATCTGTCAGAGGACTAATCCAGCTTGAGAGGCACTTCAGAGCATCAACAGCTCTGGTAATGTTCAACTACCTAGCAGTAGAAGCAAGGCCCCAGTTCCACCGTACCTATGGGGGCCAGCAAGGAGTGTCTGGGCCACTGAAGACCCGTCTAGAGCAGCTGAAGAAGCCATGGTGGAGAGAGTCCACCACTCCGCTAGTGCTCCAGCACAGTGAAACAGCTAGACTTGCCATAGATGCCTTTCTTGAGCAGGGAGAACGCGGCTACCTGAATGCTATTGCTGAGGAACGGGAGCTGCCTTTTCTTTCCACCTTGGACATGGAGTATATGAACCATCAGAGAAGCCAAACCTTTCCAGAACCCAATGCCTCAAAAGACAGAGATGCCAACTGTGCTGACACGGACACTGGAGACGGGTGTTCCCTCTACTCTGAGCTAACATCTGGCACCTACTTTCCACTTATGTCTGATGTGCACCCTCCAGAGCTGGAGCTGGGGTGGCCAGGGATGCCGTACTTCACAACATCAGGGCAGACTAGAGCCACTGTGGTTTTCCAAAGAAACAAGGCTAACAGCATTAAGGATTTGCTCCGGTCCCTGATCAGCCGGGCACGGACGGTATGTACAGAGCTGCGTCCCTTCGGTGGTGTCTTTTATCACAGCTCCTGTGTGACTGTGGCCACGACGACTGTGGCCAAGCTGTTGTTTCTGGCTAGATGTCTGTCATGATGTGATTGCTTTTTGTCTTCTAGCAGATCTGTTAATGTTCCTGCTCATTTCTGTTCTTGTAACTTCTTTCTGCCCAGAATTTCATGTCATATGCATAGTGCCCTTTAAGACACTGCATCTCTCCTTGCATGTAGGCAGAGCATGGCACGAAGCCCCAGAGCAAGTGGCAGGGGGCACAGCATTAATGTTTAGCTGTCCTAAGCCAGCAATTATGCACCATCAGAGCTGCTCTGCCCTCCGCAGGGAGTTTGTAGGACCTTTTTGACCCATGGACCCCATGGTTAAGCATGTGTTAGGACAAGAGGGTTGCATGGGTGAGCTGCTAGGAAAAAACACCGGATCTGAGTAAACATTGAATATGTCAGACTGCAAATCCTTGTTTATGGTTTGCAGTACTTTAGACAACATCACCATAGCTTCTAGCTATGATGTGCCTGAGTTTGAATAAAATGAGCCCATTTTTGGCCTGTCATGCACTTTTTGCTGTGTATGGATTGCCAGGTTTCAGGCATAATAATTTGCTTCTTAAGCACAATCCTTTCTGGATTTGCTCACTAAATTATGCTCCCTGCCTTCTTTTTTCCCTTTTACATTGCCATTCTGCTATGTACTAGAGCAGCAGCTCAGACAGCTGTATCTCAGATATGTTTTCAGCTTTTATTACCTTTGTCCTCCTTGTAAGTCTTTTCATGTTTTCCTCATTCGTTTTCTTTTGTGCCGTTTCAATAGCATAGGGATATTGAGTTAACTTCTAGTTCAAAGTTCACTTTTAATCAGTCAGCTCCTGGGCAATTTCTCTTATCACTGTAGTAGTTTCTTATTTAACTTGACAGTAACTCCTTAAATCCATTACTGCATAGCACAGAAAGGAGTCGCTAAAGCATTGTTACTCCTGGACTTTAGCTGTGTTAAGAACAAGCCCATTGCCAGATGAGAAAAACCAAAGCATTATCTTCTATTGCCATCTGCAAGATTGAGAAACATGGTTATTTGTGCCCAGGAGATCGAACTGGGCCCATGCCACAGCTCATGTTGCTGTGCGCTTCCGTAAGATCATTGAACAACCACATATCATTGAATTGAAAGTCAGGGATGGCAGTGAAGTAAACAGGGATCTTTAGGGTTTTTTAAAAGCAAAGACGACCATTTTGCAACATAAGCTGTTGCCCAGTTGAAAGAAGCTGTTGCTAATACCTGAATGCACCTTTGTAGGCAAATATGGGAAGTTTTGTGCAGGAAGTAAGCCACAAAAATCTTTGTTTGTCCCTGCAAGCACCTGATTTATGACATCTCAAACAATCTGACAGGTCCTGTGACACTTGTTGCATCATTTGTAGAAACAGAATTTAAGGCATAGTCATGGTCAAATGCGCAAAGTAAAAGATTCCTGAGGAAATGTTCCCTGGTCACTTAGCGCAAGTCCGGGATCTCTGATGATGTTTTAATCAGCTGGTTTCACCTTGATTCTTCAAACCACGTATAAAATATCTTGCTGCTTTCTCAGTTCACATAAACTTACCAATAGCTGCTGAGAGGTTGCACAGGCAGCATGCCCACCTAGAGGTGCTTTCTTGTGCATCTGGTGCACTGGGAAAGCATAAAGAATTTTCAACGTTCTGTGTTCAAGCTGGGAGTTTTCATATAGCGTTTTTGACTGCGCTGTGTAAAATGGGATAGTGAACTTTAAACTATCTTATTGGTTCATTACTGATGTTTTACAGACTTCTGGTTTAGCAGATCTGGCCAGGGTTTCCCCTGGCTAACTCTAGGTATGACAGCAGTTCCAGCTAGGTCATACTCACATTTACACATCTTTTAAATAGTCTACTGAGTCATTTTGCTTGTCAGAACATCCAAAATAATATTGCTGGTACAGTTTTTAATGTCAAAATAGAGCCAAAGCTTAAAATATTCCCTGCTTGAAGTAATAATAGCCACCTGACAGAGAATCCCTTACTTTTCACCTTTGAAATGCTATTTTTGAAGCACAGTGGCTCAGATGCCCTCTGCAACAGACTTTTAACTTCTCCCTGCATCCCTCCCTGGTTGTTGCTCTTCTACATGCTTATAGCTGAAATAAAAGTATGATAGAGAGCCAGTGGGATCTGTGAAAGATACTGAGATGCTCAAATGATTCTCACGGATCCTGTAGACAGGAACATGTGCATCTTGAAATGTTGTTTGCTGTTTTCTCTTGCACAGTCATACAGAACAACATCAGCTGACATATTTTGCAACAGCATGTTTTTTTTTGTACTGCCAAATCATCAAAATTTGTTTTAGGGGTATCTTTTGCTGGTGCGGTTTGTCTTTCTACTTTACTGTATTTAACCAGTTGTCTTTGAAGATACATTTTGAGATTTGAGCTTTTCTTTTTGCAGACATAAGAAGATGCAGCACAGCCACACCTTAGCCTTCATTTGTTAAAGTTATTACAATTTTACTTGTGTTGGATGAGTTCCGAGCACTTTTGAACAGTTCATATGCTTTTCTTTCCACCCTCTTGTGCAACTCTGTCACTGGTTGCATATCTGCGCTTACATGTGATGATAGAAGGGTCTTTGCTGGTCCCCAGGGTAGCAATGCATTGCTTCAAATGGCAACACTATGGTAATGACCAAAGCCACACTACTATTGGCAAATACCAGTAAAACCAGCCCTGCTGGTTAGAAACCAGACAGATGGCAACCCCAGTGGGATGCTGGTTAAGTGCTGTAATTCCCAAAGTGATGACTGCAGTAATTGCTGAATTGTGAGTTTCCAGAAGTGGATTCAGAAATGTCATGATTTAACCCTACAATGGCAAGGTGTGAATTTTTTAGAGCCTGAGGGGCAGCTGTGTCTTTGTGACATCCAGGCAACCAAGACCGGCTACAGGCTTGGAGGCCGTGATCAGCATGAACAGGACATCTCTGTGCCAGTCCCAGCCATGCAGCTCCCACCACTGAGGCCAAGGGGCTGAAAGCACTGGACATATATTGCCCGGCTTTATAGGACCAGATTGACTGAAATGCCTAAGGCCTGTTAAAATGGGTTTTCTGGAGCCTGGGTTGAAAATGGTATTTACTCAATCTCTACTTTGGTATAGATCTGTTCAAAGTTATTTTTGAGGTATCAGACCTTGCGGCAGTACTGCCTTTTTAGGAGCTTTCAAGGGAAAGACATCCAGAGTCTCTTGGCTTTGGGTCTGGCTGGGGTTACTGAAAGAGCTACAGCTTTTTTAGTAGGCACAGTGGTGAGGGGCATACAGTTGGAGTTGAAGAACTTGAAGGTCTTTTCCAACCATAATGATTCCATGATTCTGTGACTCTTTACTTACCAAGAGGACCTGCTGATTTTACTGGCCCTCATAGCTGTCCTGCAGCACGCAGGCTTCGTATGAGCAGCCCCCAGCCTGGAGGGGTGTCCTGGCAAGGACCCTTGCCCCTCCAGCGTGTGAGGCCATGGATGCATCTTCTACCCCCTCATCCCACCGCGACTACAAACCGCAGTTCCTGCAAGGCTGCCAGCCTTCCCACCTCCTTGGCCATCAGCAGCAGTGGGCACTTGCCAGCCCCACCAGAGCAACCCTACCCCAACCCCTGCTTGCAAAAGGATCACATGCAAAGAGGCAGTGAGCAGAGCCAGCACTTGTTCCACCTTCCAACGCTAAGCAAAGACCTGCTTTGGAAAACATGAGTGTGATGATCACAAGGGCTCCACCCATCTTACACGAGTGTGAGCGCTGCCGCCTGGGGCACCTGCTCCGGTGCCAATGCTGAAAGCTACCGCGGGGTTGCCAGGAGATGCAGATCTGCTTGGCAGTGTGCTGCGTTGCAGCCTATAGCATGGGGTGCCACGGGTGGCTGCGGCCTGTGCTGCCCCTCACAGCTGTGCTTGGCCTCATCCGGCCCATAGCAAGCACCTGGGCCTGTTTTTGTTTGTTTGTTTTTTGTTTTTTTTTGACAAGAGCTCCCAAGCACAGTCAAAGCACCAGTGGAGACAAGCCCTTGGACGTGTGCAGACCTGGCATGCATGGCACAGCTGAACCCAGAGGGCCTGGGGCTGAAGGAGCTTCATTCCCTCTTGACTTTGAAAGTCAAGTTTAGATGGTCTCTGAGGCCAAGGCTGTCCCAGGACTAAGCCTCAGATAAGCTGGAATATTCTGAGGAAACTGTAGTGGAGAGGGACTTACCTTGGGGTCCTGTACAAGGCTTGGGCTTTTTTTTTTTTTTTTTTTTTTTAAGAAAATGGTAGCCCAGAATTCATTTGGTTAAATTGCCTGGTCTTACAGCCTTTGGTCTTTGGCTGAAAGCCAAAAGAGAAAGACATAGTGAAGCTCTGCTGTTTCTGTGAGTCACAGCACTACCTAATGTCTATGGTCCAGCAACCGAGCTGATCTGGGTAGCCAAATACTTTTATCTTGCTGCTTACAGAGCCCTCCTCCTCGCAGGAGGTGACTCTGCTGTCCATTTTTGCAAGCGAGGTTCACATGGGACAAGTGCTGGCCAAGTGCATGGGGTGTAGTGCATGGGAGAGGTGCTGTGTCTGCAGTTTCCTCAGCTGTGCAGGCAGGAAGAGACAGCCAGGTGCCAGCGTGGTGGCAGGCACAGCTCCTGTGGGAGGTACCTTACAGGGATGGTCTTTGGGAAAAAGTCAGATGGAGCCAAGAAATCTTGCCCATCTGCAGAGAGCTAAATCCACAAGGGAACAGGCATCTCGGAAGAGAACCTCTGCTGACTGCCAAGTGCAGGAGGTCTCTCGGCAGCGTGTACATGAAGCACAGGGCAGCAGTGAAGCAAAACATGAAGCAAGAGAGCACAGTGAGGTCAGCACAGCCCCCTGCTCTGCCCAGAGAAAAACATGTAGAAGGAGAGCTAATCCCTTCAGCAGGGCCATGGAGGCCAGCCTGTGCATATGCAGCAGAGATGTGAGCCTGTCCGCACATCCTTGCTTCAGCGATGCTCTGAGCTCCTCTTCTCTGCAACAGTTCAAGGTCAGACCTGATTCAAGATCAGAATCTGATTCAGCCCGTGCCTAGTCTAAAGCCTAAACCCCTCGCACCTAAGAGTCTTACAGCCGTCATCAGCATTTACATTTTTATTCAAAGAGGAACAGCTGAGCAGAAATGGCACAAGAAAGCTCAGCCTTCAGAGTCTGCTCTGCAGGTGCCTGAGGCCATAGAGATTTGTGTTTGTGGCCATGCTCTATCCCAGGCAGAAAAGGGAAGACTTCAGAAAGGTTTCCCACCCCCTCATGGGATGAATCATGGGCAGCAGGGACAAGGATTTTGCATGCTGTGTGTAGTATAGAGCATGTACATTGAGGAGCAGAGTAGATAAGGCCATTGGCGCTTCCCTGAAATGCTAGGTCATTTTTATTGGGGCATCCTCTACTAGGTGCAGAAACTTGAAAGCAAAGTTATACAAACAACTTTCAAGTTCCAAACAATTATTTACTGTTAGACACTGTAAGTACTGAGACTAGCATACTTGATTAGTAGTTCCAGTATTTTTTCAGCTTTTGAAATGAAGCTGGCCTGTCTTTAATTCCTAGATTACTTCATCTCTATCAGTCTTTTGCCATGTTACTCTGCAACCTCAATACCAGCTGTTAATGGTTTGAGGTCTAGGTTACCCAACCACTCTGTGAGCACTCTTGAGTGAAGTTTGTGAGGCATGGCTAACCATCTGACTCAGCTTGCCTTATTGTAGTTTCCTTCTTCAACATGTCCCCCCCGCCTCCAGTACTAACAGTGGTGGCCAACAGGTCACAACTGTCACTTTCTGGTCAAAAGAACATCTATCTTGCTGTTATCTTCTGGCAGGGTCACTCTGTGTGGAAGAGTGCAGCAACTTCTCCAGTCACATCTTAGTTGGTTTATGGCTGATCTCTTTTGATCTGTTGTGCTGGCTGCAGGTCATTTTGTCCTTTAAATTTTCTTGTTCTGGAACAGTTTACTGGTATTGATACTAGTCATGACCTACCTTCCATTTTGCCTTTTTTTTTTTTCTTTCTAGGTTTTGGAGTTTTAGTTCATTTGGCCAAGATGCTCTCCTACCTTACATCCCATCTCTCTTCCACAATGGACTGTATTGCCATCATTCTCATTCTTTAAAGAATTGCTCATTCTCTTTAATAAATTAATTTCAAACCTCCTCTCTTGGAGATCTTATCTTGCAGTTCTCCAAAACTGAGACAGACCTTTTTTTAAAATACATTTTTTTTAATTTCAGTGTTTTTTATTATTATTCATACTGTAGGATTGATAACTATTGCTTCATGTTTGCTCTCACCAAGACACTTTAGAATATCTACCTTTTTATTGACACAGTCAAACGGAGAAGAGCTCTCCCATTAGATATTTCTTCATCTTTTGTATGAAAAGCTGTCACTACTGCATCCCAAAGGTGTGATAGGCATCTCTGTCCTGCTGTGCTTCTTTGCCAGAAGATGGCTGTGTAGTAAAAGATTTCTACTCGTTCTGAAACCCTGAGCTCTGGATAACTCAGCCTGTGACCCATAATAGGTTTCATCCATTTGATCTTTCCAGTCCACTGATGTTTGGGCAATCCCCAGTATACTGGCAGCTATGCTCTCTTCCACTTTATTTATGAGGCAGATTCTTTCATCTGCTTGATGTCATTGCAAAGCTGCTTCTGTTGTTTTTAAAAGGTCATGGCAGCCAGGGAGGAAGAGAGGTGTTCCTCATACCTGTAAAGGGCCAATATCACACTCATCTTAAGCAACAAGGTCAAGAGGGGGAGAATGGGGAACTAAAGGCCAGTCAGCCTCACCTCACTAAGCCGTTCTCAGGAACATGAAGAATAAAATGATGACTGTGAAAGCCAACATGGAATTATGAATGGCAAATGGTGCCTGTCCAACCTGGGTGTCTTTGTGATGAGATGACTGGCTGCATGGATGAGGGAAGAGCAGTGGACATTGTTTACCTTAACTTTAGCAAGGACTTTGACGTGGTCTCCCATAGTCGTTTTATAGTCAGCTTGGTAAGATACAATGTGGATAGGTGGACTACAAAATGTGTGCAAAAATTGACTAGATCACTAGATTAAAAAGTGCTGTAATTAGAGGTTCAAAGTTCAGCTAGTGGTGTCCCTCAGGTTTCAGTATTCATGCCAATACTGTTTAACTTCTTTATTAATCAAGCGTATTAGGAAGAGGCCAAAAGGCCAAAAGACCTGTTCATTCAGGCTGGAGAAGGGAAGATCTCATTGCTGTCTTCGGACACCCTAATGGAAGTTTACAGAAGTAGTGTAGACAGAATCTTCTTGGAGATGCATATCAAGTGTATTAGGGGCAACAGAGACAAGCTGGAATCAGGAGAATCCTGATTATATATTAAGAAATTGCTTTTCCTGATAAGGGTGGTCAGACACTGCAAGGACGCAGAAAGGCTTTGAAAATCTCCATCTTTGTATACAGAACTCAACTGGAGAAGAAACTGAGTAGCCTGGCATAACTTTGAAGGTGGATGTAACGGTGACATTGGCCTGGCTTTGAGCAGGTGGATATGGGGGAGCCAGATGTCCCCCAGAGCTCCCTTACTGCCTGTGTTAGGCACTAGGTGTAGTTCCCTCAAGGGTGTGATGCTGGAACAAAGACAGGTACATACTAGATTGAAATCTCTCCTCCCTTACTTGACTTCTCCCTTCCTAAAGAAATGGCACCCCTTTATACTAATATGCCAATCAATCATTCATGGAGTCATTCTTATACCCATTGAATCATGGTTTTGGTCAGTCTAAAGTTCTTCTGTTGTATTTTGTATAATTGCTTAAGGCAATACATGCTTGTTGCGCCAATGATTTTGAGAGTCTGCGCACATGCATTACCCTTTCTGCTATTTCTTTCTGTGCATGACAGATTGAAGAGACAAGAGGTGGCAAGATGGGCAATATCTTCATAGTTATTAAGAGTGATTTTATCTACCATGGTGAGGTAATGACTGTTAAACACAATATTCCAGATACAGTCATCATTCTTGTCTGTACTTCCCTGAGACACTGGGGGTTTTATCACTTAATTCACAGTCTGTAGCACAATACACTTGTTCATGAGATTTCAACAGTCTTTTTTTTCCATCCATTCCCTGCCCCTTTTCTCCTGGCTAGGTGATAGCAATTGTGATGGATCTGTTTACAGACATGGAAATACTATGTGACCTGCTGGAGGCCTCAAGCAGACGGCATGTACCTGTGTACCTGATCCTGGATGAAGAATACTTGAAGCATTTCGTGGAAATGTGCGATAAAATGGCTCTGACTCAAGACAACTTCCCAGTAAGTATTCAATCATACTCTGATGTAGTAACTAAGTTTTGGAATTCGTTAAAAAAAAA
>NW_010582997.1:0-25955 GCF_000705375.1 Tinamus guttatus
CTGTAAGAAAGAACATGTTAAACACACTACCTGAGGGACCTATATCCAAAGTGGGCTGTGTCCCACACACATCTACACCTATATCCAGTCCCACACACTTAATATAGGTGTAGATGTAGTTCTTGCAGGTCCTTCCCAAGCCCAAACTGTAGAGCTGAATTTCAACATTTCAGTTGCAACTTCATCAAGAGGATTACTAGAATGTTCGCAGTAGTCTTTTCTATCTTTATGATTTCAAAACTGGACTCACAAAAGTTCGGAACTGATGACATTTATTGTATATATGTATAATGATTTATAATCCTGTTATCAATTCTTAATTGCTTTAGAAGAGAAGAGTCCAAAATATTGAGACGAAAGTTTTTATCAGATTTATCATGAAAGAGGTAATTTAAAAAATCATAAGACAAAGATAAACTTTCCGCTGTAGAAAGAAATATAGGTGGCAGCAACAAAATGTGTGAAAACCAGTTCACTGTCTAATTCTGCATTTTAAGCAGTTCACAGTCATTAAAGAATTAATTATTCCCTGCCAATATGCACTTCTTTCTTTTGTTTTCAAAAGTTTTGAAGGACCTTTTCACGCTCCAACAAAATAATGTTGAGGTGGAGAACTAATTTTCACCTGTTGGCATTTTTAAGAAATGTTGAATTAGTGTACACGAGTACTATGTTGATGAAGCAGACAACCAGATGCATAACTCTGAGAAACCCAAGTCTTTGGCACAAAGAGCCTCCTGATGACAATAAAATGGTATTTTGAATAACTGTTCATACAAAACCCATTCTAGCAGAGCAATACAACCAGTATTCCTGCCAGTCAGGGTAGGTGCCACATCTGTGCAAATGCTATCCAATTTGGAGTAATCAAACACATAACACTTTCACTGTTTGTCACATTTTCAATATGTTTTCTCAGTTCGTCCATCAATCCTCAGCCAGTGGTGATAGATATTGACAGAGATCAATCAGTTTCTGAATAATATTAACATTTTACTTCAGTCACTGACTAACCAGCTTCAGTATATTGTATTTCAGCTTTTCATCAGGTGAGTGAGAAGAATGTATGCATCCAGCTACTGAACAACTAATTTACAATGGCACCTTACTGAATTTTTCAAGCCTTTGCATTACTGCAAAAGTCAAGTCACAAGGAATGAGTTAGACATCATCACTTTGTGGAGCTCATGTAGACAATTTTTCTTCCCCAAGCCAAAATACTTTTGAGTTATTGATGAATTAATTGTGGGGACTTTGGCTGTATATGAGCCCTTACATTTTTTAGATCTGACTTATTTTCTTTAAAAAAAGAAAAAAATAATCACTATACCAGGAAAGCTATCTCCTTTCTATTTGAACTTGGCTTGCAAATTTGATAACATAGTCTCAGTGGTGTTATTCTGGGTGGAGCTTTGTGTTAAGGACTGCTCCAGATAAATCATTTTCCTGAGACTACTGCATTACAGGCCAATGCCCTAGTTCAGACCAAAAGTTGACCTCAGAAGAATAGTTGCCACTCAGAGATGTGGAGGTAGGATACTGCAAAACCTAGTGTGCAAGGGATTCTTCTGAACAGTAATGGCAACATGTATATGTGCCCTGTTTACTGCAATAATTATTGCTAATATTTTAAAACAATCGAGCAGATCTGTGTTGTAGACAGCTCATCTCTGAAGCTTCTAGCACAAGAGCCTAAATGGGTGCAAGGAATGCAATCTTTATTCTTGGCAAGAATCAGCTCTGAAAAGCTGCACATCTAGAAAGGGGCAACAGCCAGCAACCTTACCAGCTGTTCACATAGGAAAGAAGAGGAGCTTTTTCAGATAGGGGCCACTGTCATTTTGTGATGCTGCTCTGTCTTTTGTATGGACTGCTTTCTAACTAACTGCTCTGTTTTCTTGAACCACTGCAGGCAAAAGGGATGAAAAGTAGTTTGGAGACGTTGTGGGTATGTGTTGGAATTAGATCTTCCTCATTCATATTGTGGATTTTTTAATACTTTTAATACTGTTTAAGTATATGCCATAGTTCTAATAAGCAAAGATCTAAACTGGTACCCTTGTTGTTAGCTTTAACTTACATTTATCCAACCTTCAAGGCCAATGAAATGCTAATGCTCAACTCAGTTTAATTTTAAGCATGCAAATACATCCATCAGCAACCATGATAATCAAGAATGTAGTGTGCTTTAAAAGGCATGGGGTTTAATAACATTGTGAAGACAAATAAGCAACACACCTTGAAGGTTGAAACGCACTTTGTTGAGAGCTGGTACTCTTATGCATGTTCAGAATAAGACCGAGCAGATGAAGCACTAGCCTTGGAGAAGGCATTCCAAGAAAGAATTGTCCCTTGGAAGTATGGAGCAAAATCCTGAAACTAGTGAAAGTCACCACAGCCAGGCCTTATTCAGGAATCCTATATATAAATGTCTTATCTCAAACTTCACCTTCAACTGGATGCTATTCATGATGACCTCTGAGAACACAAACTAGGAGAGTAAATCGCGAGGCTTTTACTAAAGCCAGCAACTGAACAAAATAGTTTCCTTCAGCTATTTACAAAAAAAGAAAAAAAAAAAAAAGACAAATACACAGAAATGTATAGAAAAAAAAGGACAAAAGCAAAAATGGGAATGTTGGAAGCATCATCCATGTTCTGCCTAAATTGTATTAAAATGCATTTTCTTATATTAAGTGACTTTTTAAACGTGCTTCTCTTTCTGCAAAATTTTAAACAATGAAGAATGTAGTTGAATCAGACGGTGCAAAAGATCTTGTAATTAGTGAATACTCAAAGTACTGACTCACATGAGCTATTTATTTTTCTTTTTTTTAAAGTTCCACCTTCTTTTGAAGTTCCACCTTCTTAGAGCTTCTGTCTAGAGAGAAGCCCTGACACACACTCTGTTTCCAGAGAAAGGGGCCCTATTGAGTAGTGATGAGATGAAGGCTGTGTACTTTTTTCTGTTCCCTGAACTAAATATTTTAAAAATCTTAGGGTTAAGCATGATATCTGACCTAACTAAAGTCCTGGAATAGGATCACAAACCCCACTTGCCTACTCTTAGGCTTTGGTTGCTTCTGCTCTGTCTGGCCTTTTAAACATTGTGTTTTTGTCCCACTACATCACAACTTCAGCAAGAGGAAGGGAGACCTTTTGTCTGCCCGCTATTCTACAGCAAGACTTTACTAAAAGGGGGGCATTTCTGTACTACATTGCTAGAGGAGAGTGACCAGAAAGCGTTAGGCTGCTGCCTGCTGTTGCTTATGGTTCCCCTCCTCTTTTAAGAAAGCCAGAGGGAGATATCCTTGGCCCAAAAAAGAGGAAAATACCTTGTCCACCAAAGCTGATTTAAAAAAAAACACTTGGTCCTTGCTTACTTGAGTGTCCAGCCCCAGAAAAGGCCTTCAGGTCTGGGAGCTGAAGCTTCTGCTCTTCCTACTACACAGTCCATCCAGAATGCCTGAGTCCAGAGAAAAAAAGAGCAGGGGCACATCTCTGTTGTCACCTCTTCCCCTTACTTAGGATGAAGAAATCTATTTCTCTGTGGAGGAGAAGGAAAGGGAACAGATCTGGGCCATGTTTTGGAGGAGCCTACCTTTCTCAGCAACTTTAGAGATACAGGTATGCCATACAGGTATGACAATCTGTCCCTCCAAATCACCCTACTAGGGAAGCAGCCAGGTAGCATGTCTCAGTCAGTCATTCTGCCGATGTCTATGTATCTCCTCACTGTGAAACTTCATCTTACTTTCTTTCAACATGAAGGCATTGTAAATAATCAGAGTTATGGTATGTTGACTGCAGATTGGGTTACTGTTATTAACTCACGAATTTCCCAAGTTTTGATGGTATCTCAACATTGCATTAGAGGAAATTCTGGTGTGTTCACTTCAAACTAAGAACATCTAAATATGCCGTATAATGCATTATGGAGATCACTTTCTGATTGCAGTCAATTAGAAATTATAATTATTTAATCCCTTGCTGTACTCTAGCAAACTTGGAGACTTCCTGGGGTGCTATTTTTGAGAAAGCCAGACTGATGATATCTTTAAGCAACTCTGAAGGTAAACTTAAGCTCTTTTTCAGGCTCCATAAAAGTCTCTAGTTAAAAGGCCCCTAGGACCATGGCACATTATGAGTGGAAGGTTTAGGTTCCTTTTAAGTCTTGTGGGAGAGTGGGGATCATTTAGTTGATTGAGTTAGCTCATTTAATCAGTTAGGCTAATTTCAGTGTTTCGGAAGATTTACAAAAATACAATTTCATCTGGATTTCACATATTAAATCACTGCAACAGTAAAAATCATTGCAACAGAATAACAATAAATTTTGAAATGATTCTTAGCTGGAACAGGAGTTGTCGTTAGTGAATACATACATGAGTATCCTTTAAAAACTATTTAGATATAGAGCAGGGGATAAACAACAGTCCAACTTTGAATGCACTCTAGTCTGAAAGTTTAATGCCAGGGTCAGCACTAGAAGGACATTTTCTTACAAGCCTTACTTGTATTACTTACAAGAATTTTCTTACTACAAAGAAAGACTACAAGATAAATCTTGATCTAAACTACTTTGTCATAAGGCTGTATATATTCACCTTAACTAGTACTGGTACATTTCTATTTTATATTGTCATGATTTGATGAAAATGATAATATATACAGCCTAAAGGCTGGAGCTGTGAAAGGATGGAATGAGTTACAACACTGAGCCTTTCACAATGTTGAGTTTTCAGGAGCAGAAGGCAGGTCCCTGTCGCTGAACTGGACATCTAGGATCGTCAGGGAGTAAGGCAGGGAAACCGTCCCAGAAACATGCTGATACTGTGCCAAGGATGAACACCTAGCAGTAGGAAGTGATACAAGCATTTAAGAAATTAGGAGTGAAGTAAGTAGATGTAAGTAAGTAACTGTTAATGCTTATGTACAAGTCTAGAGCAAGAGAAACTCAAGGTCAAATCCTTTTCCTGCCTGAAGGCAACCTGACTTTTACTCCAAAGGGACTCACTCCAAGTGAGGGTCTTGAGTCTCTCCTTTCAAAATGAAGTCTCATTGCATGAAATAATTAAACAAGTCTTGAGTCAAAGAGAGAAAGGGAGAATGATTCCATAATCAACAGCAAAAACTTTAGCAATTGAAAAGTAAAACTCTGTAAAAAAAAAAATAAAGAGAAGAGGTTCTGAGAAACCATTTGCTAAAGGCATGAAACTTAATATAACAAAGAGCTCAAATGAATCAGAATTGGGACCTGCTGTCAGTAGCGAACAAGAAGTGCCAGAAGTGAACAAGATGTAAACACTTCACAAAGAGAGAACAAGGTCATTGCAGGAAAGCTAAATTTATTCTGGAGGGAAAGAAACCCAGTGTAAACAGGTATCTGCACAGCTGGTACCATACCCTGTGGCAGAGGAAAGCATGAAGCAGTGGCAACAGCTGCTGTTGGGAAGTAAATCCTTTGCTCCCCTGCAAAAGATGGTATTTGGATTTACCTATCTCTACGTTGTCCACAGAGAGGTGAAGGAGAGACCTGACGTTGCTGTTCTTTGTGGGGAACATATCTAGAGAAAATCTGTCTCATCTGGAAAAAAACAGTGGACTGGAGCATGAAACAAATCAATAACTAATCAGTAACTAAGTTCCAAGAACTGTAAAGGAGTAAAGTTTGGGGCTTATTCCTAGAATAAGCAAAGTTTATGCTCTAAGTACCAAAAAAAAGGAAAAGCATAAATATTACACTTTTTTTTTTAACCGTGATTGTAAGAGCTTGTGAGATACTACAGACCATGATGTCTGTTTTTTTGTACCAAGCCAGCTTATAGAAACTTCTATGAAGAACAGATTTTCTAGGAATGGTAGTAATCACGATTTGCTGAGGAGCAGTTGACACAGCTTTTTTTCCAAGGCAAGTCATGACTCACAAATCTGTGAGAGCTCTGTAAAGAAGTCAGCAAGCATGTGAATTAAGTTGATATAGTGCATGTGGGTTTCCAGAGAGTTTTCAACAAGGTTCTTCCCCAAAGACTCTTAAATGAACAAAGATCCTGTTTGGAAAGGTCTCTCATGAATTAATAACTGGTTGAAAGATTAGAAACAAAAAATGAGAACAAATGGTGAATTTTTCACAATGGGAAATGTCAACTGAGCTGAGACTACACCATATCCTCATAGCAAGCTTGAAAACTGGCCCAGATGATTAATTTGGTGATGAAATGAAATTATTTAGCACAGTCAAATTTAAAGCTGTCAGACTGCAGAGGATCTTTTGATACTAATCAAAATTCAGCACTGATAAGTGCAATGTAATGCCTCTGGTAAAAAAAACTATGTTTAACCATGAATAGAATGTTCTTGGCTCTAAATTAATAGTTGTTACTAGTCAAGGAGTAAATCTCTGAGCTGTTGTGCATAGGTTTCTGTATAGTTATTGCTCGGCAGTGGTCAAAAGGCTGTTAGAAATTATTAGGGAAAGGATTTGACAGCTGCATAAATCCCTGGTACAGCTACATTCCCAAACTGTGCATAGGTCTAGTCCTTCCTCCATCTCCAAGATGAAAGAGCAGTGGAAGAAGTCCCTAAATGGTTGATGAGAGGCATGGAACAGTCCATGCAGGAGGAGAAAACAAACAGACCAGCCTTGGTCTTTAATGGACTTAATTAATCAACTTAGAATTAATGGGACTTCAATGCAATGATCAAATAGTTTTTTAAAAAAATGACAAATGTACTTTTTCACACAGCTCATAATTAAAGAAGGCACTCATTCTTGAGGGAAGCTGTGGAAGCAAAAATGTAAATTAATTCAGAAAGGGATTAGATAAATCAGGAAAGGTCAATTAGCCCCCATTAAACGTGATGGTCTCTGTGTGACCTTCAGTTCAGGTGATCTCAAAGGCACCTACTGCCAGAAGAAGTGCTTGGCCAAAGACCAGGCTGTATTTCCTTATGAAATCCTCCTAAGCATCATCTACAGGGTAGTTTGGGAACTAGTATTGCGGGCTAGTTGGTCCTGAACCAGTTTGGTCATTACTGTGTTCTTATGTTAATTATCTAAGTGATTTTACTGTGAAGGTGACTTATTTGGGAGCACGACGAGTATGACTATGCCCTTGATTAAGCAAGTCATATATGCTGATCCTGGTTATTGGTAATATCCTTCGTGTTCATAAAGCAGTTAGAAGCAAGGGAATCAACTTATGTGCTTGATATTATATACACAACTATGGACTAATGGACTATTGATATCAATGTTTGTACTGTAACAATATAAATTTAAAAATTGTTTTTTTCCTAGTCTGAAATTCTTTATCTGTTGTGATGCAAGGACACAAAAATGTGGCTGGATGATAATGATATTACATATTACTGTTTTAAAATGCATAAGTGGGCTAAAAATGTTTCTGAAATTTTACCTCTTCTCAACAAGCAACTATTGTCACTAAGTTTAACATAAAATCAGCATTTGTACAGTATGGCAAACCACTATAAGTTGTTTAGTTACATTATGCTAATATATCACAGCAGAAGCAAGAAAGGTACAATAGCAGGTCCTCCCTGGCAGTTGTTCCTCAGGCAAAATTCCAGTGGTATTGCATTTTAGAGGAAATCACAGAAAAGATGAGCTAAATGATAAATCATTGAGACTGTCAGAAACTATTTATATCATTTAGCAATAAAAAAAATTGTCAGTATTATGTAATCCAGTAGTATAGTAGTAATAGTAGTAATTTAATGTGTAATAATATTTCTGTGTGTGTGTGTGGGCACGCATGTGTGCATAAACTTGCGTTGCTGGGGCAGGGTGTGTGCATTGGTGGGAGATACAGCTTTTACATTTGACCAGAGCAGTTTCTTCATTTTTCAGGAAAATTCAGGCAGAAGGATAGGTGTAAGAAGACATAGATTTAAGTAATAGAAATAAGTAAGTAGTGGTATCAGAAGACGATGAGAAAGTAATTGTGTATGGAATGAGCCAAGGATGTTTCAGTGCCAGTTCTGCACACAGTGCTGAAACAGCAGGTGTTTTGCAATGATCAGCTCGCTTTTTCTTCTTGTATTTTCTCTGAAAAGCAGAATTGCCCTGAGGATGTCAAAGCTGAAGTTCTGCTGTGGGGCTGTCTTAGCCAGGGAGTGCTGTGTGCTTCACATTCTCACTCATGAAGAATTTCTCTCTTCAAATCCTGCATAAGATCTCATGGTGTGGTTGAAGCAATGAATTTTGATTATCACAACAGTGCTAAATGGTTGTCCCATACTCCTTTACTGACTTGTGCAGCACTGTGCCCTTAATGTATAGATTAAAAAAATCCCATGTTTTGTGTCGTAGGAGCATTTGACAAGATACACATACACTTTATCACTGCGAGTGGGAAATGAAAAGCAGAAACGTTACTACATCACTCATGTGGCAGTTTCATTCACAGAACCCAAGTGTTTTGACAATACCAGTAGCATTATGTAAGCTGTTGTATGGGGGGAGAAATCAAGGCACAGAATAGTGAAGTTATTTTCTCCAAGTCACCCAAGCCATGAGTTTTGTGAATCATAGGCTGTCAAAGGCAAAACAACTTCCCATTTAGTGTAAACAGTATTCCATAAGAGAGTTACCATTGCTGTTCTGCAAGTCAGAAATGACGTGAAAAGCACAACATTTTTTCAGTGCTGAAAGATAAAGATGTAAATAATGCTAAATGAAGCATGAACTGGTGTATTTTTCTTAAGGCAATGACAATAATATGACAGAGTTCAAAAAGAGACCAGGTAAAATATATCTCCTTTAATATTATCAATAAAACAATCTGTTACATAAATAAAATATGAAGCATATTATTTTTAAGATTTACCCAATGGGGCATCAGTAATAGGTCAGTCTGCTTCAGATTATGGGCTCTGGGATCCTCTTGAGTCCATAGACTTCTTCAAAATGACTTATGAAATGACACCACAAAGTCTGTGTTGGTAAACTTAGACTTGCTATGGAATTTGCACCACTATTCAGAAATGTTCACAGGTCTTCAAATTGAACAAGGAGAAAAAAAATATATAATACATTTAGTTTTCACAGACAAAAAAATCTGGAAAAAAAGGGCATTCTTTCTGAGCGATTTCTTATATAATACATTTAGATTTCACAGACAAAAAAATATGGAAAAAAGGGCATTCTTTCTGAGCGATTTTGTCCTCCAGACTGTTCTCTTCAGCCAGTGAACCAACAATCTCCTATAGCTTCTCTCACTTAAGTCTGCATGGCTGAGCTTAGGTAGGACTCAAAGGTAACAGAAGCCGTGTCCTGACCTTTGTGCATCACAAGTGATGTATTCAGATTTGACTCAATTAACAAAGACTCACTATTTCTTCAGGCTGATATTGAAAAGAGAAGTGGGGAGAAAGAGACTTCACAGCAGCTACAGGGTTCTTCTGTGACTATCATAATCCAATGTAAGAATGTATTGACATTTAATTACTTCAATATCAGTGTCTTCCTAGCAGAAATCTAATTGTTGTTTAAATCACCCAAGAGGTGATGCAAATAGAGGCAATGACAAAGTCTTACAGGCTTATTATATATCACCATTATCAAGACCAAAACTAGCAATAGAATAGGATTCAATAAATCATTAGTGTAGGAAAGGAATAGCACCTCTTATCCAGGACTTCAGAAACCCCATCATTTAACAGACAAACAGTGCAATTTATAGCAATTCCAAGCAGTTCAGTCGACCAGTAATGACTTGTTGCTTAGATGAAAACCATATGTTTCTTATAAAGTTCAGAAGACAAAGGCAAACAGACCACAACATCAAAGGCCTTTTGAAGATTAATACATTAGCTCAATTATCAGAGATTCATTTAGAAGCAAATGACACACATGTTCATTACATCTGCAGCCATTTTTAATTTATCAGAATATGTTCTTCATTTACAATATTCTCTAGCCCTTAACTTATGGCTGTATGTGATAGGATCGATTTTTTTTTTAGGCTAAACTTTTTGGGGTCATGATCTAGATGCCTTCAGAAGAAATCTTTTGAGTCTCAAATGGGTCATTTGGAAAATAGTCTGCTAGTCAGAGTTATCTTTACTGAAACATGGATTGGAAAAGCTAGAGAGAACTGTTGCAGCTGTGTTGTATAAAAGGAAGAGACAATTTAATGGAAAATTCCATACTTTGCAGAAATTTGATTGCCTATTTTCTCTATGTAGATATTTTATTAAAGCAGCTACAGCTGCTACACTGAAGGTATATTTTCACTGACGATGATCAAAATAGGAGTGCCAGAGCAGTATGTGGAATTTAACATTTTATTCTGTTGTAGAATTACAGCAAACATTTACAAATCTCTCAGCTGTTATTTTCATTTTATTAGGCAGCAGTGAGAATATGCTCCTTATGGCTGCTCTTTTTGTCCAAGGGGCTTAGAGTGTTTGTTGGTGCTGGGACCATACTGGGCTGGGTAAAATGTCAAAAAAAAAAAAAAAAATCATTGGCGAAATGTGAATGTGTTCATCTCACCGGACAGTATTATTGAATGCAGGATAAACTTGTGTCTTTTAGCATAGATTGTCCTATGTTTTTCTTCCTCCATTTCTCCCTTCCTTTGCCATTTTTTAGTAAAGTTTGATACTTTTAAAACTGCACTGAGACACAACTTGGACTTTCACAGATCTCTCTTTATAATTAGCATTGGAGGTGAATATGTCATAAATTCTACATCATAAAATCTCTTCACAATTATGCTTTACAACTATGATAGCCACATTTCTTTAGGACAAATTAATCCCAGAACTGCTGTCAAATGTCTTATGTTCTGCAATTTAGAGTTTATTAGTGTTAACAGGATAATGTTGTATACTATTTGTAGTGTACGATGTGCTGCAGGCTAAACATTCTACAGTTTACAGGGCTGCAGTTGTTCAACAGCCAAAATAATTTGAAAATTCTATCAATCAACCTAATATCATAGACTTCTGTATGATTTTCACAAGAATAAGACCATTGTTACAACAAGAGATTTTTAGGGATACTCAAACATTCCAGTACTTTAACTGATCCCAAGGTGAATAGCCTTTCTGAAAAGTGCAGCAGCTGAAAGCAGCTACTTGTAGCATGTCACTAGATGAGATGTCAGCAGTTCTACTAAACAGCAATTTTCTGTCTCTCCCACTCTGAACACCCAAGTGATGCACTGAAGACGAGTCCCCTGTTAGAGATGTGGCTTTGAACACACCACCTCTTGATTATGTAAAGCGTTGAAACTTCCTTTTATGTGTTTGGGTCAACCTCACCATACTCATAGTCCTAGAAACATGAATACAAATTGTTATTTAGGCCACGTCAACCTGGTCAAGGAATACATGCATGGGGGCTTGCGCCAAATTCTCAAGTATTACAGCCAGTTCAGCCAAATGGCAGCTTCAAATGACACCTTCAGTAAAATAGATCAAAGATGTCAAGCATTGGCTAAATGCTGCCAAGGGCTCATTATATAGTGTATTACTAAAGTTCTTTTATTCTGAGCTCCCATCCTCCATTTTAGATGCCTCTTGGCATGTACAGAAAGAGATGAAATGGTACAGAATTTGATAGAGAAAAAACATTTCCAACAACTGTGGTATGTATGCTCATAAGTAACTCTTTAATTGAAAATTAAAATCACTATACTTGTACAATTCCTCCCTCCTGCTGGGGCCAGAGTTTTATTATTATTATTATTATTCCGTCAGATTAACATCTGGTGGACAGAGGAGTCAATGTTTAAGCAATGGACTATACAGTGGAACTTTTAGAATGTTTTTTCTATCTTTTTATATATATTTTTTTTTATCTGAGCACTGCTCTTTCAGTAAAGCGGATAAATAGTGCTAAGGAAAACAATATGCACAGCAAATAAGAGAAAAAAAGTACATTTCTGCCTCTTAATTGGGATACAACTTGAAAATTCACATCCAGTGTGAATAAATGGTCAAGCAAGTGACAAGAGAAAAACATGGGAAAGCAAGATAGTCCATGAATTAATTATTATGCTGTATAGAGGCATCATTGTGAACACCACCAACATGCTACCTTAAAACCATCTGAAACTTTTTTTTTTTTTTGGATCTTTGTAATTGAATAATATTCATCTCCTGAGCTTGGGATTACCTTAAGTTTAAAAATTCTTGAACTGTTGATGGAAGATTTTCCTTCTTGACAAAATAAAGTATGGGGGAAACAATGCCCTTGCTTCCTATTCTAGCAGGAACTTTGGTTGAAAATCACAAGAATGATTTGAATTCTATTTGAAGACTGAAGCAAAGCCTACTGAATTTCACCTCAGTCTTTCCTTTCACTTTGGTGACTTTCCAAAGTAATCTGCAGAGAAAGAGGCTTCTTGGTGAGGAAAAGTCTTCAGTTTCTACCAGTGATGCATGCTTTCCAGGATGTGAGGGGAATTAAATGAATCCTCATGCAGTGGATCAACAAAAGGCTATTTTACCACTTTAGATCCTAGTTGCCAGATACAGGATTTGGGTGGCTTCAAAGTTACACCTACTGTCTGTATTGTACTTCGGTCAATTTAATCCACAGGGAGTCTTTAGCAAAGAATAACTTATTGATTGGGTGAAATTTCTCTTTCCTTTACTTTTTGCAAATTATTAATGAAAAGAATACTCTTTTCTAACATGTATTCTGAATCATTGGCTGAATAAATTCTTTGTGAAATTCACTGTCCACAGAGCATGCCATGGTTGGGACAGAGTAAAAGACAACCTTTATTGCATCAGGATACCAGGGTTTATTGAAGAACCAGTGAAATCGGAGCCTTTACTCCTCATGATCGTTTCATTCGCTCAATCACTCACCCACTCCCCTAGCACTGTATTCACAAGGTTTTAACTCCCCCCCTGCCAGCAAAGAGATTGTGGCTGGTCTGGGAGGATCAGGGAGAAATTCATGTGGGTTTGATCTCTGCTGCTGCTTGCAGTGACGCATTTTGGGTGTCCTGGGCATAGCCCGACATGTATCAACATGTTTCTCTGTTCTCCGTGATCTTCTCACTTCTAGATTCCTCAGATCCTTCAGTCAGGATCTTCACTTTATTTCTGGTCTCCTTCTCTCCAGAACTACTTATTTCTCAGAATCCTTTTCTTCAAAATCAGCCTTTCTTTCAAGAATCCCAAGAATCCCATTTTTCCCAGCCTAAACAGTCCATGCGCAGAAGCACAGACAGTGGTGAGCCTCAAAATTGGTGCTTTTGCCTTATGTATCTTTATTAAAAGGACGATTTATGATGTGCCACTTTTGTTCACAACAAGCCCACATCAGTTGCAGATCGCAAACAACTTTACTCGAGAGTTCAAAGGTATAATTTCAGACAAGCACCCTGCCACACATATACACTCAATATATGCCACTGGTTAGCATTCACAATTCAATAATTTTTTTTCACCCACAATAGTTTGTTCATCGTCAGTTTAAGCAACTGAGCAAGTTTCATTCCCACTGGTTGGAAATAGCCAAATTCAAACACAAGAATGCAGAATTCTGCAAGAAATCCAGTCAGCCACCTGTCCCACTGGGACTTCTCTTAGGATTAGAGATTCAAGCAAATACAAGCCACATAGTCCAATGTTACTCTTTTGAATATACAATGAGTGCTGGCAGATGTTTGCAGCATTCCCCCAGACCCAGTAAAGCAGGAATTCATTTAGCTCCAGTGGATCTAAATCTGAGATCAGCAGCTGAAAACAGGACCAAGAAGCAAATGAAATGTAGAAATAAGGATCTCCAACTAGTACAAAAACAGGACCAAGAAGCAAATGAATTTCTAACAGTTGTAGAAATAAGGATCTCCAACTAGTACTAAGAAAACTGAGTCACTATAAGATTAATGCCTTCAATCAAGTTCCACTGTTTCTTCTTCTTAACAAATAAACTAAATCAGTAAAAATTATCTTCTTCCTGATTCTGCTTTCTCTGAAACCCACTCCAAATTAATTCCTTTCGACTCGAACTGTACTTGATCAGAGCCCAAATAAGCTTTAAATTATTACAAAGACTAAAAACACAAGTGAAAGTGTTTGAAGATGTTAAAAGTAGATTGTTGAGTTGCAGAGATAGAATGGAGGAAGTGAGGCAAATATGAATTTACACAATTCAGAAAGGTCTCTCCTGATCTAGTAGTTAGTAGAGGTCTATGAGAAAGTCAGTGTGGTGTTTAGATGTACTATGGTTCCTTGAAGCTTTTTGAATGCATCCTGTAGAACACATCTTTACTGAAACTGAATTGAAAATAGTTCTGTATAAACCCCTCTATTTTATGGATGTATCACCTGTACATGCAACTTGTAACTTTGAGTACACTATTTCATAATTAAGTTTTTAGAATGGAGTCTGTTTCCAAGTATAGCTAAAAAAATCCATAATGGACAACTGATTTGGAGTGATCACTGTTAGGCCATGAGCTCAAATGAAGAAATACTGTGGTGCAAACAGTGTTGAGACAGGTTTTTATTTACAAAGTTTTATTTGCAGGGTTAATAGCTAGTGGCATGCTTTGACTCCTCAGCTACCTTTTTGATAAAGATAAAAAGAGAGAGAGAGAGAGAGAGAGAGAAGAAAGGAAAATAAAATGGGCAAAGGAAAAACTTTACCAGAGTTAGTTACTCCCAGATGTCCAGACAAGCATCTGTATATGACTGTGCTCAGAACAGTAAGTTAATACGATGATGAATTTATTTGGTCCTGTTTCCCCCCCCAGATTGTATGTTTTTCACTGGGACCTGGTCATACACCCTGTTATTTTTCCCCACTTCTGACACTACCACTGCTGACTGAACCAGGCTTTGATCAGATGCAAGTGATACGGACAGGTATCATTTAGCAACACTGATAGATGCTAAGTTTTGTACATGTATATTATGGAGTAATACTTACCAGCTAATACCAACTGTGTTATTAGCTAAGTCTTGCATTTCCTCTGTTACAACCGAAGCTGCAAAAGAAGAGGTAGAAATAGGAATGGGGGAAATAAAGGCTGATTCTCATGCTAGTGAGATTTGTAGGTGCAAGACCACAAGAACAAGAGCACAATGACATCATGAGAGGGGAAAAATGTTGTCACGATGATTGAAGTGAAAGGTTACAGAGCTGTGAGGGGAAGGCAGGTTACAGAACTGCATACGGAGGGCCCTCATCATGACACACATCAAAGCACTTCAGGCACAGCGCAGTAATACCTTACTTCAGGAAGGATCATTTTAGCAGGGTCAATGCATCAGCATAATGCACAACTAAACCCTTTGCCTTCCCTCGACCCTTATTTCCCTTCTATCCCATTACTATTACATCCACTGTGCCTGTAAACGGTTTGGGTAGGAAATGTCTCTAGGCAGATATCTGTATTGACAAGTTTTTCAAGGCTTTTCTCTTCTTTGACAGCCCTACATACTCTGCCAATACACAGTCCTACACCAGTCCTGCTCAGCACTTCTCCAACATCCTTCCTTGTGTTACAACGTCCTGAGCACATATCTTGGAAAGGCAGCTGGGAGCCTCAGACTCTAGCTAATATTTACTGTGGTAAAGATGGCATGGGAAAAGTTGATGCGACAGTCAAGGTCCTGTTAGCAGAGGAAGGCCCTTGATGGTCATAGGCATGTAAGGGATGTGCAGCACTCCTAGTTAGCCACAGGGCATAATAAACAAAAAAAGAAGAAAGTGGTTATAACTCCATGCATTTCTCAGTTGTCACTCCCCTTTCATAGACTGAGCACTGGCAATGGACTGGTGATTAACACATCATTAACAAAGGATGCTTAGTTAGAAATATAGGCCAAAAAGCTTACACATATCCTGCTTTAAAGAGCTTATAACACATTTCCTTACACATTGTTAACAAATGTTAACCTTTACTGGCGTTACTTGTAAGCAATTTTAGACAAAGTTAGATTTTCCTGATCTTGCAGTTTGCTTTGGGAACCGGACTCCAAGAACTAGAAGCTGAATCAGGTGCTGACTGTTTTTCCTCCAAGTATTTTAGAATAAAGATTTTCACCTTATAGGTAGCTGTGGGGCTCTTACCTCTTTGCTGAGACTACCGAGAAATCTGCCTGAACATTAAGAGCCCTGCTGTGCAGTCTGCCCAGTGGGTTGCCAAGAGAGGTGGAGATAGGACTGGAGGAAATCTGGTAGCTTTCTGCCATAAGCTTGTATAGCAGGCAAGTTTTGAAAATCCATATGTCCTGAACCAAACTCCACAGATTCTCACCCTCGGCAGTGTTTCATTTTGATGAATCACCATTTCTCACTGGAAATGGGTTCCATCAGAAGATTTCCAGCCAGATATAATCAGGAATACTTGAAAGCAATCCAATGCACAGTCCAAGAAAGGAAATAACTACAAAAAAATACCAGCTTATCCAAGTTTTCTGAATTGTTCAGTAATTACATTTGTTGAAGATATAATTCGTGTATGATTGTTTAGAGTTGTTCCTGCAACATTTATCAGCTCGTGCACAATTATCTTTCTTTCCTTCCAGCATCAGTCTGTAATCAGTTCTATAAAACCTTTGAGAGATTTGTTTGAAGACAATGTGCTTTGTAGGAAGTAAAGATAGGAAATAAAAATGTTTTCGAAAGATGCAGCCAAAGAGAAAGCTGGTAATCAGAGAACTGAAAGGAAGCTGTAGATCTTTCTGACCCAGGGAAAACAGATTCAGGAGGAATTAATTATTTTCCTCTCTCCGCTTTTTCCTCTTGCACATTACATGTTGTTTCTCTTGCTAAACAGTGAGAAACTCTGGTGCCTTACTATAGTTCAAACCTTCTCTACCTGTGGAAAAATGTATTAGTTTAACTAAATGATTGTATGTAAATGCTGTACTAAATCAGTGCAGTTCAAGTGGTATAATTTTAATTTGAATGCAGCTGCACTGGTAGAGACTTTATACTAACCTGGGAAATGAATAAGCCAGGTAGCTATAAGGAACTGTTGCACCAGTATAACCATGCCCACACTCAGAGTTTCCCTTATATGAGTCAGGTGGTAGGAAACATTTCCTACCTAATACATTTACAATTTTTGAAAACAAGAAAAACTTGTGTCTGTGCTATATCATAGGAATTAAATGTTATTGGAAGTCTCTGGTTCCTTTTGATACTACAGCAATATATAGTAGCTGTAAGTCTGGTTTAGCTGTGTAATTAATCAGTTAAAGCAATTTGCATCACTGAAGCTGCTCAGCCAAAGCACACAGTAAATTTCCCTCATGGAGCCTGCTCTAATCTGTGCTGTCTTTATTCTTGCATGGCAAAACTGAGCATTATTCTCAACTCACTGCTGAGAAAAGAGCCACGGTGTTTATTTGTTCCTGAGACTGACTCTGACGTTTGTCCTCTCAGCTTCTGATGATTTGTGAATATTGTCACATCCGAGAAGGCTTCTTTGGACTGATTCATGCCATCACTAGAAACCTGTGCTCATCTTGTTCCGTTTCAGTCCAATGGGTTTGTGACAAACCAGTGGCAGATGTTCTGCAGTTCCCCAGCTTCCCTTGGTGTGTGATGGGTGCTTTTCTGTCTCACTTAGGAGACAGATGTAATCATACACCCCTGGGAAAATTTGGTTATAAAGAGATGGGTTGGGTTATGTGTATTAGGATTCTTTTCTTTTCTTTTCTTTTCTTTTCTTTTCTTTTCTTTTCCTTTTCTTTTCTTTTCTTTTCTTTTCTTTTCTTTTCTTTTCTTTTCTTTTTTTAAACCATGCATTTGAGTCCATGTCCCTCAGGTAGCCCTTGCCTGTTGAGCTCAGTTGTTGTTTACCCAGGTTTGCTATCTTGGTATCCACCCTCCATTTGATCTTATTAAATTCATTTGTACTTCACAATGCACAAAGACACTGACATGCTTTTCTGCAATAAAGAACATGCTATTTGCTGTAGATGATCTTATGACTCAGTGACAAACGAAAGTGTTGACACCTGTGAGACTCGGTGACTAGTGATAGAAAGGGAGCCATTTCCAGATGATTCAATTTCGGCAAAGCTTGCTTTCTATGCCTACCCTGAAGATGGCAGCCCTCCTGGAAGACAGAAGTGCTTCCAACTGATGCAGCAGTAATCTAGAACTATTTTTTCAGAAATTAAATTGTACAGAGGGCTTATTTACTTACCGCCCTATAAGAAGAAGACAGAGCAGTGTGGTTATCTGGGTAATGATGATTAACAGTGAAGGGAAGCTGCAAGAGAAGTCTTTGAATCTCTTTCTTGGACTGAGAAATCCTAAAGTTCAAGAATGTGACTATGCAGGGTTTAAATATTTCTTCTTGTTGGTGTGGATACCTTTTGTAGAATCCCATCTCTGGATTCTGAGTATTCACCAGATTACATAGTCAGAGCCAGCTGACATGAGTCAGTTAGTACTTCTCCCTCTCCATGGGAGTTAATCATGTGATATTCAACTATTGAATACCTGATATTTATAGAGTATCACTAAAGTGTTTTCCTTAAAATAAAATCACCATATGCTCTTCTATGAGATAATAGTCTAATGGAATAAAACTTGGATTCTTTAATTAGTGGTATAATCCTTTCTTTTTTTAATTCAGCGCATTATTTGCAGAAGGTCTGTAAGTTGTGCAGACATGTAGACTAAAGGTAGGCTAAAACTAGACAAAATGAAGCAAGAAGACATGTGCTATAGGGCTAATGAGAATGAAGGTAGCGATTACATTATTATAGTCAGAAATTTCCATCAACACATTATCATAGCAACACTGATCTTTCTATTTTTAGGTTTGTGATGGAAGATTAGGGTATCTAGTTTTTTGAAAAAAAAAAAAAGGATGTTTGAGGAGAGCATGAGGAGAAGGCTGGTTACAGGAGTCTGAAAGCAAGTTCAGGCATTAGGTGTTCATGACATAAAGTCTGTTAACAAGAGTCACAGAAGAGGGTGAAGGAAATGGCCTGTAGATAGAGTTGGAAAAGAAAAATGAATAATTAGTTTTTATTACCCAAAATAGATGGGCAACACCATTGCTACAAAAACATGAAATATATTTTAATTTATCCAAATCAAATATTAAGTGAATATTTCTCTGTCTGGTTGACTTGCTATGGACTTTTTTGTGACACATAACATTGTCAGACACCTGTCTTCCTGTTACTTAGATTTCATTCATCACAGAGTGACCTTTGTTAGCTGAGCACATCAGCATCATACCTACTTTCTTTTGAAGCCACCAGAAGGATCTAGATAAAGTTATTCTTCCATCTTCTTTTCAAATCTATGTATTTCTGCCCCTTTGAAATATATCTAGTTCTATTTTATTCAGGTAATCCTGACATTCTTGGGACTCCTGTGAAGATCTTCCCATTGATGTTTAAGTTGCATATGTCATATTGGAAGAAGAAATATTGTTTGGCATTTTCTGGGCTCGACAGAAGATAAAATTCACCCCTTCAAAGCCTTCAGTGACTCAGCTTGCACCATTATGAACTGTGTCTGTCCATCAAACATATTTATATTTCAATAGGTTAGTACACACTTAAGTAGGACCAACACTGTCATTCCTGCACAGATAACATTTACTCCATCAATATACTATTGTTATACATATAATATACACTTATATATATTATTTTTATACTACATTTTTAAATGACAGATTCATAGCCACATGGATAGCAGGCAGTGGTTTTTCAGCCCCCTAATTCTTGTCTTGTAGTCTAGCCAAAGTGTGGGTCAGTACACTCTTTGTCCTATCTCAGAGTGACACCTAATACTAGGTGGGAAAGCACCAAACCAGTTCTGGCAAGCACCAAGCCACTTCTTTTCAATCTTAATTCCTTTTGGCCTTTGTATCAAAACACTCTCTGATGTCCTTTTTTTATTATTATTTTTTCTTAACAGTGACAATTTTCCCTGAGAAATTTTTCTATTGAAAATAAATTATGCATCAGTTTTTGATGGCGACATGTCAGCTGAGCCCTATGTCAAGACAGTGCTGTTCGTTTGTTCTCTTCTCTTGTGATCCATACTCGATGTGTGAAACAAGTCAGGCCTCTGGAGGTGAGATACAAGCATATTAACTCACTCCTCTACTCTGTTATTCTCTTTCCCCTCAGTGACAGCACCGTGTGCCTTCATCTGCACCTGCCTCTAGGCCACTGGGCAGTGAGTAGCTGTGACATCTCTTTTGAATTCAAGCAATGTGTTTTCACCCTTCTCCTGTCAGAGGTACCCATTAAACTGGCCAATCCCAGAAACCAGTGCCGTTGACAAGACAGTAGTGAAAAGATCCAAGATGACAGGGAAGTGTTTACCCTATGTCTCTTGATGAGGTCTCCTAAATAGTACTGATGCATTTCAGGTACAAGAAGGACACTGAGCTTCTAAAGAGGGTCCAGAATAAAGCGACAAAGATGATTAAAGGACTAAAGCATCTATCATATAAGGAAAGACTAAATGAGCTGGGCCTGTTTAGTCTGGAGAAGAGAAGACTGAGAGGAGATTTGATCATCATGTTCAAGTACATGAGGGGTGAATGTAGGGAGGATGGGGCCAGGCTCTTCTCCATGGTGGCCGGTGACAGGACACAGGGTAACGGGTGTAAATTGAAACATAGGAAGTTTAATCTCCACATGAGGAAGAACTTCTTTACTGTGAGTGTGCCTGAGCACTGGAACAGGCTGCTCAGAGAGGTTGTGGAGTCTCCTCTGGAGATCTTCAAAACCCGCCTGGATGCCACCCTGTGCCATGTGCTCTAGGTGTTCCTGCTTGAGCAGGGGTGTTGGCCTAGAGCTCTCGAGGTCCCTTCCAACCTTAACCATTCTATGATTCTATGATTCTGTGATTCTGTGATTCTGTGATTTCATAGCACTGTATCTTTATACAACAAAGGACCATAGTCTCAGCCTGCGCCATGAGCTCCCTGAAATCTCTGTACACATTTAACAAATGTGGAAGGCAATTTCATGGTTAAAAGGCAAAGCAGCAATGGAATTACTCACAGAAGCAGGTTAAATACTGCAGAACTCAACTCTGTTACTCTGCACAACTCTTTGAGATGCCTTTCCTTTTTTTTATCAATATCACTAGAGTGTTTTAACAGCAAATGGAGGGAAATAATCTGCATGGAGCTTAGTTAACTTTGTGACTAACTTGTTTAACATTCCTCAGAATAATAGCTATCTAGAAGGCACGCTCACAGCTGTTTAGAGAGTAGGATCTTCAAGAGGAATGGACAAAGGAGGGTTTCCTCTTCAGGATTTCGATGGATTTCTTAGTACAAATTTCCCCAGAAACTGTTGGAGACCAAAACTTAACTGAGAGGAAAGTGAGGGAAGAGAGAACATCCAGGAAATAGCTATGTATTCAGATCTTTGTAAACAACAAATATTTTAAGAATAGCCATAAGTCAGTAACCGCAATAAACCCTGATCAAGGACAGTGTTACCTCAACATAAACATATTCTTAATAGACTCAGATTTTTTCTTTGATTGAATGAATCTTAACAGAAAGTTTTTCATGCAAATGCCATTTTGTTATAAGAAAAGCAGCAGAAAAAGCTCTCATCCAGTCCAAGTTTAAAATCATGTATCTAAACAGAGGTTCTCATGGTCCCTTGAGATACAAATTTCATTTAGGCTGAAAGACATGTATATTGCATATGGAGTTTTAAATCCTGATTGAGAAAAAATCCTGACTTCAGCACATATATCATGCTAGAGAATGTTGGCTGGTTCGTTTTCATTACATTTGCTTTCCTTCTCAGCTCCCCAGCTAAAATAAAGAAATCCCTTGATGATTTTCACAAACACTCAGTGGGAAGAACATACTCATATGCAGGGTCAAATTTGACATTAGACAACTCCATTTAATTGAATTGAATTTGACTCACGCAGTATACAGAGTAGAAAGTGTGTATTTGCTTCAATATATGGAACTTCAGGCTTCCATCTTAATTAGCTACAATTATTTGCCAAGTTCTGGTCTGTGGCATAGAACAGTTGAATGAGGAAGATTTTAATTTTTCTGATTTATGAGAGAAAATAAACAGAAACTTTTCTTCCATTCCCTATTCACACTCTCCACCAACCATGCAAATATTAAAGCAGCAGCAACACCCATAACTCACATGTCTAAACTAAAATTGAAGACTTATTTGTGCTTTTGGTATACTATTCTTTCAGAATTTTGTACTGCCTAAGACACTAGACTAAGGAACCCCAGAAAAGACTAAGAGATTGTTTTAGCTTCTGTAAATAGTTCTAGACATTTATTTCCAGTAGTTACTTTCAGCTGATTATCACTTTGGAGCAGTTCCCAATATGTTAAAGATTGCCCAGTTTCCTGTTTCTAAATCATCTTTGCTTTTGTAGAAGCCCAAGAAAGATGAAAATAAATGAAGAGTCAAGCTGATACTCTTTGAAAGGGCAACCTTCTTTCTGAGCCAATAAACAGAACTTTGAAATCCTCTTCTGACAGCCTCGGAATTGGGCCTCCAGGGTTAATGCCAAAGCTATGATTTAATGTCATAGAATATGACTCTCCTCTTAGTTACAGGGAGGTAAATCTTTAATTTCAAGGAAGTCATCAGAATGATTTCAGGAGAGCTTTGCTAGACTGATGGCAAAGTAGATGAGATCTGGCTCTTGTCCTACAGTCCTTTGAAGTATTAGCACTACCCCTTACTGAATCACCGCATTGCATTTTCAGATTTATAATTGCACTCTTTTCATACAAGATTTTGCTCATCTGTGAAGAATTCCCCCCACAAATGCATTTGACTCAGTTTGGAAATCTGGAAGCTCAAATCAGCAAGAAACACTGCTCAGCTTCCGATCTTTGACACACATTTTAAAATGAAGAGGTTATTTTTAATTATAATTGATTTTTTTTCCTGATTCTCCCAGTGCAAACATTCATCTTGCTGGAAAAGTGGTACTATTTATAACATTGTCACAATGGGAGCTCAATGAAAGAAGCTGTAAACAAACCTTTGGGGAGTATTAAAAAAGTCCAACAATTAGATTGCAAAGTATAAAACTTGGGAAAGTGATTTTCCCAGCAGTCCTGATTTTCTGAGGCAGTCCAAGTAGAAGAAGAAGAAGCAGAAGGAGAGTTTTCCATGCCCATATTGCTGCTCTCAGGGCTGGATGCTTCAGGTGGCCCTGCTCTGGGAGGGCACCACTGCACTGGGGATGAAGAACAGTTTCCATTCTTCCAGGTCCAAATTTGAAGCCCAGGACCTATCACAGCTCTGTGACAAGGAAGGGCCTGCTGACACACTCCCTGCTCGTGCTCACATTTCCCTGAAGAGGAAATGCAGGTTTCATAGATTCAAACCCCTGGAGCTGAGGCTGAGGTTTCCCATATGAAAGTCTATTTGCTATTGCTATAAGCTATATGCTATTCTACCAGACCTTCGGTCATCAAACGTGATTTAAAGCCACATTCATATGACCAGAAAATGAACTAGGTAGCTGCAGAAAATACACAGTTAAAGTAGGAGGCAGCATCAGTGCAGCGGAGTGTGGCTGTTTCCTGGGGATGCAAATATCAGCACAACAAAGCACTTTCTGAATCAGAGAAGCTATTAATAAAAATAACAATAGAAAAGGCTTTGAAAAGAAATTTGAGGATTGTGAAAATTTGTTGCCTTAAAAAAAAAGTTCTTGTAAAGCTTTCTGTCCTCACCCTCTCCCAGAGGAGAGACACAATTTTTTTCTTTGGCTTTTACAGTGTTTGCTGAACCAACCTATTCAGAGATTACTAGTGCCAGCCATGGCAGTGGCCACACCACATTCCTAGTTTTCTCTGCAGATAAATATTTAAGCGCCCCTGGCAGGACTGTCACACTGCAGAGGGAAAAATACCCTCAGTCATCAGATCTGCCATGATTTAGTAACTATCTGTACCAGGGTGTATAGAGTCCTGGCAGGCAATACGAATGACACTGTCTCTCAGAACTGAGGCTACTCCTATGTGATACAAAGATCTTCGGGAACCATCAAGCGTCCAAGTGTCGCACAGACGACACGGTCTGTCCTGGGTTCCCTTAGAAGAGCCAGCAGATGTTAGAGGGCTGGAAAAGGGCAAGGAGAGAGGGTAGTGACGAATCGCAGCCCTTGGGCTCATGGGGAAGCCCCTCTTGGGGGGCAGAGGAGCACTAAGAGCTTGCTGGGAAGTTGTGTTGGGAACAGCTGTGCCCTTTGGTGGATGGGCAGCACTGCTGGGTTTTCAAGATGAAAACCTCAGATTTTGTACAGCTGAGCGCTAGCATTGTAACAGTTATGTAAACTGCTGCTCTGGCAGTATGATGGGAACAGCAAGTGAAGCTGCAGAACTCCACACAGCAGCAGGAAGATAAAGGTAATAAATGGTGTAACAGAGCTGGGGTCAGATATGTATAGACATCTTATCATTTCAGGAACACATACACTGGAGGTCAAATATAATTATCCTGCATCCACTACCAAGGCAAGAACTAGTATTTTCAACTAGTGTAGGACAAAATCCAAAGTTTTGTTCCAGGGATAAAAATTATGCCCTAATGTGCCCCCTGCCCCCCAAAAAAGAGTCTGTTCCTTCATGGAGAAATCAATTTTGAGTTTATACCTGTTTTAGCAGTACCCAAGGGGAAAAAGCTAACAAACAAAGAGCACAAGGCATTATACACAGACCAAGCCAGAAGGTAAGGCTGGGCAGAATGTTCCCAGAAAATAAATATAGCATATCAAAAGCAGTCAGTCAAATAGGATTTGACTCACAGCCTGGTTAAGGCAAAATTCCCCTTTGTAGGCAATACGGGGGCTGCTTTTTTACGAAGTTCCAGATCAGGAGGAAAAATAGTAGCTGGGCACAAAATATGAACAGATTTAGGAATCTATTTCTGGAAGGGGAAATTGGATATAGAAAAACTTTTACTTCATTGCCAAGACAGAATAGAATATTCTTGAAGATGCATAGGCAGCAAAAGGCAGCATCCAGCAAAACAAACAGCGTACAAACTATCCAGACCAACAAAATCTATCAGAATAACTGAGAAATCTGTTCTTCTCTCATGATGTTGAACATTTAGTCAGTTGTACATCCAGAGCTAACTAGGGGCTTGGATAAGAAGGATGTATTAAAAAAAAAAAAAAGGTATTGTCTACATACACAAAACTAACTCAGCTGAACCTCCCAACAGATTCCATTTGTACTGGATTCAGATAAAGGTCCAGCTTAGTCTTCTATCCTACTTGGAGCTGTTCACTCACCACTCATCACAAAAGCACGTGTATTCTTATTGATTACCTCTGTACATACCAGTATATTCAGTACTTTTTCTGCAGTGTTGCATTGATTTCTTTAGCCCAAATCACAGTATTGATTTTTCCCACTCCTGTTACATGTGTCCTGTGCTTCTCTCAACCACCCATTTGATGTAATAAGAAAGGTGTAGGATTAAATGCTCATCCTGAAAACAATTATGCATGTAAGGAATTTACACACAGGAATAAATCCAGGACCACCACTCTATTTTTTTTATTTTCAGACTTTCATTGAGAATCTGATATATTCCACAGGAGAAATAATGTGTGTATTTTTATGAACAGCTGCACTTTTTAATAAAATTACATTTAAAATAAATGCATAAATGTTGTTCCAGGCAAGGAGATCTTAGTGTGAAGAACTGAGTGATTCTGTAACATGTAAAATATAATAATCTAAATAGTTTCTTGAAATATGTTATTTGTATGGAGGATATATGTGCTAAGTTGGAATAGTATTGCAAATAGTACATGATAAGATGTTTATTAACCAGTAATTATTTTGTAAGAAAAAAAAAAAGAGATTTCTTTAAAACTTGAACTCTGTTTAAGATAAGGAACTGTTTTAGAGATTTCTTGTTCAAACAAACTTGTTCAAAAACTTTTGGCACAACACTTTCTTTCAGTCACTCCTCTCTCGAACTGAGAA
>NW_010582997.1:26018-40420 GCF_000705375.1 Tinamus guttatus
TATTACTGCACAGTTTAACAGGTCCCCTGGATGTTATTTCCTGTCAACTTTATAGCTCTTTCATCCAAAAACTCAAGTATTTGTAAAAAAATGCTGCGGCCACAAGGGAGAGATTTTCTTTTTCATACAAAAGTCTCATGATGATACTAGGAGAATGGTACTGTTTCAGTTGCTTTATGTGATAACATAGATTTGACAGTAACTGCCCTGTGCCGTATTTACTGTAGCCGGAGGAGCAAAGGGCAAATGATCAACATCGCCTCACACTGAGTGACCTTTGCAAATTAATGGCCTAACAAGATTTTCAAAAATGTTGCCCTGAGAATTTAATCGAGGAGAGCTGTAGCAACAGAGCTGTTAGCAGAAAGAGGCCAAGGTGGATAAGCTCTTATCATCTTGATCATAGTATAAGTCTTGCACTATGAATAGTGGTTACATATATCATTAATGTGCTCTACTAATGATGGACTTCTCGGTGTGACTGACAAATTCTACAATAACTCAAAATGCCAGCTCACTTAGTCCCACGCATTTGAAGGACCTATATTGCAGAAATTGCATACATCTGCTCATATGAAAGTTGTACTAAAAAAAAAAAATCAGAGAAGCACTTGGGCAAATATTCAAGCAGGAAGTGCTCTCTCTTGCAGGGACCTTCTCCAGCTTGTATGTCCCATCATGCAGTCTTGGGGCAGGCACTGCAGGCTGGCTGTTGCCTGTGAAGCAACCAGGATGGGCCTGTGCCCTTCCCACAGTCAGGCATCACAACTCAGTGTGGGAACTGGAGAAGGTCTTTGCTCCTTTGGCTATGGAGTGACCTTTGACCACCCAAGGTCAGTAGGGAGGTCAGCAGGGAGGTCAGCAATCCCCCCTGGTATGGCAAGAAGTTTTGGAAGCACACGTAGGGACTAATGCCTAAGAACGACCATGACATTGGGCGACCTGTGGACAGAGAACCTGAATATTCTTTTTCAAGGTTGTTTTTGTCTCAAGGTTGATTCTGTGCATGCTATTTTTCCTGAGTTCCCTCATATACTTCAGGCAGCAAGCACAGCCCCTAGCTTGCGTTCATTACACTGCACTCAATACTGTAGCTGACTATGAAAATTCAAGCAATTTCTGAGAGAAAGTCCAGCGTATAGGAAACATCTAAATCCAAAATCTATTTTAAGCTGCTTTTTAAAAACAGTCTGAAGGTTGCTGATTTGTTACTCTGTTCTGTCACCTACAAAAAGTCTGTAATATACCTCTGAAGGCACAGAACTGGTTTAGTGGCTGAATCTGTTGTATTCCCAGTAATAGCTGGATCAGCAAATAAACTGCGTCGCTGGAGGATATCAACTGTCTAGCCGCTTCACTGTGACCAAATGATGGCCATTTATTATTCTGTTATTTTCAACCCTCAACTTCTTTAGCCAGCAAGTGATCTCAAACCACTGCTTTCTAGTCTTTAAAATCGATTGATAAATAGCATTTTTTCATCTACTAAGAATCAATGCACAATAACTTTGAACCACTTAGAGAAAATAGATTTTTTGAGATATGATATCCTCCCTTTACTCTCTTCTACTAGCTTGATTTAAAAAGAAAAGAGAAAGAAGCATCAGTAGTGATACAAGTTTGCATAAATGCCAATGTTCTGCAATCAAATTATTTTGTGAAATTTTATTGTTAAGACTCTCTTTTGTAGGTCTTCTTTTTTCAGTTCTTTCTTTTCTTTGTTCTCAGACTCTTGCCTTGACAGGAGAATGAAGAGATTCCAGACTTTAGAGGTTGCAAATATTGGGATGTATATGGTATGATATTTCCTATGAATTATATAGAAAGAAATTTAAAAAAAAAAAGAAAGAAAAAAGAAAAAAAGAAAGGGCAAAGCAACAGGTTTTGAATTTCATGTATGCAAAATCTCAAACTCAGAGTTGGAAAGAAATTGGCATATGGATGATTTAACTTGCATACAGAGTGTCTGATGAAGACTCTTGAGCGACATAAATTTTCAAAATAGTTTACAATGGAAGAACTGCTAGACAGGCTGTGTGAAGCGCTTTAGCTGTGTGTTTAGTGGCTGCAGAAGACACCATTAAACATTAGCATTGTAAGGTAATCTTGAAGATTACTTCTCAAGCTTTCACCAAAGCTGGAAATTTTATATACCATTTTCTTGTAAATACAAATTCTGAAATGTTGTGCTTAATAAATATCATATTTATTGTTAATTTTGTCCTCCTGTATATCATATGAAGCAAATAATTCCATTTATGAATGCTGAATCTATCCTAAAAACCTTTAATAAATGAGTCTGTTATCAATACAATACATTGAAAAACTAGGAAACCCTCAATTAAACTGAATCAGGCTCCATAGGAAAATCCATATATATATATACCCATGTCTAACTATTATAAGAACGATGGTATTAAAACACTTTTGGTATGATAGAGTAGGAGGAGATAACATAATTTAGTGAAAAATATGTTTTTCTTTTTCATCAGAAACTTTTGCAGTTAAGGTACAATGAGATTAATTCTTGTCACCAAAACTCATAACGAGTGTGGAAGCAGTTGCTATTAACACAATGTGGTTTACAGGAAAGATTTTGTAGTCTCTGCCACAGTAGCACATCTTTTGCTCTGTGGGTCTGACTCAGAGGATGCTCAGACATTAACTAACTGGCCTACTTTCTTGAAAGGGCCCATGACTAGAATAGACACATTTTCCAGGATTCTTTTAAAAAATCCTTTAGTGTTTCAAATGAAAGACAGATTAAAACTGTAACAAACAAGAATGTAAGTTTTGTTTAGTGTGAAATTCCTTTAACATGATTGTATTAGACACATAGTTCAGGCATCAGTCTACAACCATCACTTCAACAGATGACTAAAAAACTTCATTATTTATTTTCGTATTTGCAAAGTGAAAGAGCCATTAACCTAACAATCCAGTGTAATATATCAATGGTAAAACCTGGAAAAATGGTAGACATAAAGATCAGGAAAATATCTGAGGAAAACTTTTAAATGCAATGAATTAGTAAGCTATTAAAGTAAAGGATATACAGAATAAAGGGGAGTATGTCTGGAGAGACATCATTATAATTTTATTAAGCTTGAGAGATAATTAAAGTGAAAACCTAAAAGTAAAGTCAGAACAATTGAATCTGAAGAGTCACTTTGATCAGATTAACTGAGATGGAAATGGCTCAAGGGATAGCACTGTATACAATCCCAATGGACACCCAGACTTGCAAACAATCTCAGGACTCTATATTCATGCAACAAGGACTTGCTACAAAGCTTAGGGAGCCTGCATTGCATCTATGGTGGATTATTTCACCTCTGACCTTGATTCTCACCTTAGGAACAATATTTTTGTAAGAAAGGAAGTCAAACAACAGGCTAAAGTCAAGAAGACCAAAAGTACACAAACATCTTCTTCAGACTGGTGAAACTGTCTTGATGTCACCACTAGCAGTGGTGAAAATTAATCTTGGTCAGAACAGATAAGATTGGGAAGACCATAATTTTCCTAAAAATAATTGAAACACTCGTGATGAGCAGATCAAAAAGTTGGCTGCACTGGAGAGTGCTCTGGTTGAGGACAGTCTTCCCTTCTCTCAGGCACCTCCTGCTGCGTGGCTTCCTCTTCCCATGTATTCCTACAACTTTGCTCTGTGCCACTCATGTCATACGCAGGAAACCCAACTTCAATTTTCTAAGCCTTTTCTGTGTTGGCATACAAAAAACTTCTCTTTGCCACAGGAAGAAAAATAAAGCAATCCCTCCAAGAATGTGAACATACCAAGTTTGCATGCACTGCCAAGACATCAAGAGATCAATGTAAATGAACGAAGGATCTTTAAATAATTTATGACAAGAATTATTTTGAAAGTGTCAGTGGAAGAAGGTAAAGGTGAGGTTGATAAAGGCAGACGAATTTATAAACAGCATGCATATGGACAAGAAAATCAAAATCAAAATAAAAAGAAATCCTTTAAATACATGAGAAGTCATAAGGAGGTAATGAGTCTTCAAGACACAACAGTAGGAAATTACAGATGAAGCTGATACTGTTCACAATGCCTTTTGTTTCATTGTTCACAATAGAAGCTGAAGGTCATTCTCTAGCAATTGAGATATATTTTCCTGGGGGACAAAGAAAAATGTTAAAAGGCTTTATGATTATACTTGAAGAGATAATTAGGCAATAAAAAGTACTACAGGTTGACAAGACACATGGCCCAGAAGAATTCCAGGCACAGCAAAGAATAGCTAAGACAAAGATTAGAATTGTGTAGTGGAGCAGAGGAAAGGACTTGGATATGGCTGATATCCAAATAAAAAACACTGAGGACAGTTCTGTTATCCAAACACATATATCCAAAGCATCTGCATAGAACTGGCAGATACATAAGCCTCATGCAGAGTCTATGGGAGGGAGACCTGTGACTTCCTGTTCAGGAGTGGAGGCCGGGTGGGTACTTAAGAAACATCTAGTGCTAGACGCCGCTTTTCTGAATCAAGCCTGAGTCTTTCATTCAGAAGGTGGATGGACTTTGTAAGCAGTAAGTTCTGTCAGTAGAGGATGGTAGCATAAATCAGCTGCAGGGAACTGCTGTAAGCTAAAATCGAAGTGTAGAGTTATTTAGTTGAAGTTGATGTTTAGTTATGCAGGCAAAAATTGATATACTTATACTTCAATTTAAACTGCTAGTTATTCTTCTGATATTTTATCCCATAATATTGGCATAACAGTAATATTCATCAATTATTGACTCATCCATTGACAGGAAAGGCAGTCTCTAAGAGTGTAAATGACTGACTTGGAGGAGAAAATTCTGAGCTTAATTCTGAAACCAGCATTTCTTCTTGAGTGGTTTAAAGTAAACTGCTTGCCCTCCAAAAGACCTTCTAATGCCTGTAACAAGACAATTCCTTTCTTTTCTGATACAGATGTAACTCTAGCAATATTTCTTTATCTGCACTGATATTAGTTCATCTGATCTGGTAAGCATGCTTGTTCTGCTCCAAGCTAAATCGGATTTACTCTCAGTACTGTTAGCAGTCATTCCTCTTATTCCTTCCTTAGACAGAGATTTAAAACACTTTTAACACTAACTTGATGTTAATGGATAAAGCCCAGTTGATAGACTCTGTAAAAGGTCTGAACATGAAGATTAAGTTATGTCCTTGTGCCCTATTCCTGAGCTTATTCTGAAAAGTGTCAAGAATCCCTACTATCCTACAGGTCTGTTCTGTCAACGCAATACCAGTTTTATAGCCTGCATTAAATATCAATTGAATTCTAACGGGCTATTTTGAAGCAACTTGTGCCATGAGCCTTCCTATTTCACTTTGACCTTAAAAAAAAAAAAAAAGTATCTTTCTGTGTGCTAGGTTTCTAGGAGGTTTTACAGGCAAATTACAGAATTTCACATGTAACATTTATTCCTACAAGCATTACGGATTATGTTCAACTGAATGAGTATTCAGCATCACTGGCCAAATGCCACAGGCTGTTGTTCAATGGATTGAAAAAAAAATCTCAGGCTTTATCAGAACTAAGCCAATTCATACCCCATTCATTTCAGTGAATGAAATTAGTTCCCTCTCTGGGTTCTTTCTGCCCCCTGAGGAGAGGCTGAGGGAGCTGGGCCTCTTCAGCCTGGAGGAGAGAAGGCTGAGAGGGGATCTAATCAGTGTCTATAAGTACCTCAAGGGAGGCAGTGAGGAGGATGGTGCTGGCTTCTTTTCAGTGGTGGCCACTGATAGAACTAGAGGAAACGGCCACAAACTGAAGCATCAAAAGTTCCACAGGAACTTAAGGAAAGATTTCTTAACAGTGAGGGTGACAGAGCACTGGAACAGGCTGCCCAGAGAGCTTGTGGAGTCTCCTTCTCTGGAGATCTTCAAAACCCGCTTGGACGCAGCCCTGTGCCACGTGCTCTAGGTGACCCTGCGTGTGCAGGGGGGTTGGACTAGATGACCTCTAGAGGTCCCTTCCAACCTTAAGGATTCAATGATTCTGTGTACCAGGGTGGGACAGATTAATAAAGTCTTTTGTTCTAATAGTGACAAAATCCTCAGGAGCAGAACACTGCCTCTGAAAACTGACTGTTTCATAAAAATTGCGATCAAGGGGCAATCTGAATTTTCTCTCACAGATCTGAAAGTTGCACTCAACCTTATAAGAAGGTTCCAGAGGTCTCACTGTTTCGCCACGCGTTGCTCTCTCCAAAGCTCTCCAGTTTTAGATACTTGAGCATGTTATCTACCCAGTTTCCACAACACCTAATCTCTTCACATTTCTGTTATCTTTAGAGCTGTTCTGCAAAAAAAAAAAAAAAGAAAAAGCCATTTTCATATCTACAGTTAGATGTTATGGTCTGATTAATGCTTTCAGTAAAGGTGGACCATGTGGCTATAGGGAATCATGAGCAACCATTTGATCTACTGTAGAACAGTCAATGTTAAGCTATATTCCAAATAAATCTAGTTCGACTACATTGTTGCAGTGTAGACACCCTCATTTTTCATTTAATATCACCCTGGAGATCTCCAAGGCATGAAGGAAGAGATGAGGGAATGACTCCTTCTAAGGTGCCTTGTTGGAATCAGTTTGAATGAATTATTATTATTGCCTTATGCAGTAAGGCCTTAGGTCAGAATAGAGGCTGCTGATCAATTAGATCTCGAACACTGTCAGTATTTTGGGTCCAAGTGTCAGCATTTGGGTCCAAGTGTCAGCATTTTGGGTCCGCCCCAGCATATAGTTTCAGGATTAAGGCAGACTGAAAAAAATAATACTATCTTGAGGTAAAGAATGAAAAAGCCTAGTTCACAATGAAATTCTTCTGAAATGCAGAAGGCACCCTAATAAAGCTTAAGTATCTGAAAAGGAATACATTTATTAATTTCTATTACTTATGCCACAAATGAGGACCAAGCCCATGTTACTAGTTTAAGAATAGTTGTCTTTCTGGAAGAAAGGAGATACAGATTGTTTACACACTGGGATGAAATGCCAAACCAAACTTGTCCTACATTGTTTTGTCCATTGCAATGAGATAGTACTTTAATGAGATTATAGCTCACCTTGTAATGATGGGTATCTACTTTATTTCATCTCAACATGGCAGACCTGGCATAGTAATATATGGCAATTAGTCACAGCTCACTGGGCCTCAGTTTAAGCAGTTTTCAGTGAAATACAGGTTTGGATATATCACTGTCAGTTCCTGTCACTCTTTATCCAAAAAGACTGGTGGAAAAAATATTAAAATGGTAAATCACCAATTGCAAAAGTCTGCACAATCAGATTCTGATTTCTCTTTAGCACTGCTAAATTGTAGTACAGCACCACTAGAGCATGTGTTGTTACTGGCTGAATGAAATTTAAAAGCAAAAATATTTGCACATTAGTTAGAAACTAATGTCAGAGTCAACAGAATTTGTCAATACAGAAAGACACAACAGAGCTTCGATACATCTGATTTGTTTTACCTAACCGATATCCAAAAGATAAAGCAAAACAAAACCTTGGTAAGAGCAGAGCTACTTACTGTACACATCACCCCAGGAAAATGCTGCTGACTATTTTTTTTTCAGGAAACTATGGTCACAAACAGCAAGGGTAAAAGATGATGCAGATCCACAGTGGTGGGCTGTTGGCACAGATAGATTCATTGTGAAGGAAAAGGCAGAACATTTCTGGACTCCAGGAGGGAAAGATGTTAAGGAATCAGAGTATCAAAACTATCAGGCAAATACTGCTATAAGCTGAGACAGCTCATTCTCAGGACACCTCCTGGAAATATGGGACTTACCACTTCCTGTTAATGACAGTGCCAGTGTGTTTAATGTGCAGACTACAGGAGTGCTTCCAAGCGCTTGTGTCAAAGTGTAGGCCTTGGGTATTTCTCTCCCTGTAGTTGGATGAGGCTGGACACGTGCCCTGGTCATCCCTCCCCAAGGCTTTGTCTCCGTGAGAACAGTATGTAGATTAGAAAAAAAAGCCACAGCACACTCCATCAGGTACCCAATGTGGATGGTGGGGCTCCAGGTTATCCAGGTTGTGACATCCCAGGGGCTGACTGGAGCATGCCTCTTGGCTCGGAGTGATTTCCATATGCACAGCAGGGACAGTTCACTGTACTTTCCAACAGTTCCTGCTGCTTCAGCAGTGCAGCTCCTGTGAGGGCAAACAACCTACAGTGCCTTAACAAGGATGGGTTAAGACCATAAACACAAGCAAGGGCAGCACATGAAGGTGTAAATGTCTTCTTGCTTACTGCGTAAAACAGGAAAGGCAACAAACAGACCACCAGCAAAAACTGTAATACTGTGTATAGAGTGCTGGCAGAAGAAGAAATATTTAAACAAAACAAAACAAAACAAACAAACAAAAAAAAAGCAATGGCAAAATCTGCATAGTTCTATAAAGTTTTATTCAAAAGTTTCTGCAAAATACAACCATCTGTTTTTTAAGAATATCCTGGGGAGGTAGCACAGACCCCTCCACTTTTTTCCTCTTGTTTTTGCTTTGTTTTGTTAAAACAATAAGCTCTACTTGCGGACAAGCATTTTCCCTTTAGCAGGGAAATGTGTGTAATTGTAAACTAGTAGAGACAGAAATTTGCATAGTAACCTGTACTGCTGTATTCTGTTACACAGAAAGTATTTTAAAGCAGTTTGTATGTGCTAATTTACCTTGTGATGAAAATGTTTGTCAGAATAATATGCTATATTCTAAGCACCTACTATTTAATATTTGAAAGAGAAATGAAAGTGTAATGAGAAAAGAGGAAAATACATGCCTGTAACTCAAACATGAACTGTAAATGCAATTCTAGGGTGAAAAGTGGTACAGCTGAACAGAGCCCAGACCATTTTTCCTCCATTTTTAAACTAGCACAAAGTGACAGGCTAATTCCCAGCAGTTGAGTGCTACAGGCATGGCCATTACTGAGGCTAGTTAATCCTTCAATCTATGCCTCTATATGTCGAAAATGCTGTAAAAACAAATCCCAGAGTTATTCAGTTGGCCAAGCCAGCTCTGTGTCGGCAGGATTCCAGAGCATGTAGCAAGGAGTGTGGAGATCACCTGGACACCCAGAAGGCTCTGGCAGAACCTCATCTTCAGCCCTGAGGATTTGCTGTGAGCTTTGGTGGCATGAGACATGGCCATGGAAATACTGCAGTCAATTGCAAGCTGGCTTTTGAAGCATAAAGCATGCTCCCATTCCTGCACCACGGCAGTGAATCAAGCAGTAAGACAGGCTGCTTGACATATATTAAGTATGTTTATATGTATAAAGAAATATTTATATTTTTATATTACTAGTTTTCTTCTGTTGATGAGTCGGAGAAGAACCATGCTATGGTGCCAGTGAAGGCAAGTCATCTAATATTTTAATTTAATCCCCAGTATTAGTTTGTAATGGTTCTAGTAGTCATTTCAGATTCATTGGTACATGCACAAAGACAGCTAGACAGACTTTAAAAGAGGACTTTCAGATTTGGGTACCGAACACTAGATTACTGGACCCATCTTGAATCAGCTTAACAAATGATCTTCAGATAGCCTGAGAAGTCATCAGTTTCCAAATTTCGGATTTAGGATCTGACTCTAGGCATTCTTTTTCTTCCTTTCAAATTCTAACGTAGACCTGAAGGAGCCACATGAAACCTGAGCTCTGCAGAGAAAGACCCGGGTGTCATGGTGGACAACAAGTTGATCAAGAGGCAGCAGTGTGCCCTCGTGGCCAAGAAGGCCAATGGGATCCTGGGGTGCATTAAGAAGAGCTTCTCCAGCAGGTCGAGGGAGGTGATCCTGCCCCTCTACTCAGCCCTGGTGAGGTCACATCTGGAGTATTGTGTCCAGTTCTGGGCTCCACAGTACAAGAGGGATGTGGAGCTGCTGGAGAGAGTCCAGCGCAGGGCTACAAGGATGATCAAGCGCCTGGAACATCTGCTCTATGAGGAGAGGCTGAGGGAGCTGGGCCTGTTCAGCCTGGAGAAGAGTAGGCTGAGAGGGGATCTAATCAGTGTATATAAATACCTCAAGGGAGGGAGTGCAGAGGACGGGGATGGCCTCTTTTCAGTGGTGGCCACTGACAAAACTAGAGGTAATGGCCGGAAACCGAGGCACCAAAAGTTCCACAGGAATTTAAGGAAAAATTTCTTAACAGTGAGGGTGACAGAGCACTGGAACAGGCTGCCCAGAGAGGTTGTGGAGTCTCCTTCTCTGGAGATCTTCAAAACCTGCTTGGATGCAGTCCTGTGCCACATGCTCTAGGTAACCCTGAGTGTGCAGGGAGGTTGGACTAGATGACCTCTAGAGGTCCCTTCCAACCTTAAGGATTCTATGATTCTATGAACGCTCTGATCTGGTGGCTTTTCAAGCTCACACTTCTAGCCATTGCCTGCATAGAATGAGTCATAAGCTTCAGTTAACCCTTCTGCTGGTGAAATGACACAAATTTGCACTATTTTCATGGAAACGATGCCTCTTGCAAATGCAGAATAGACACAATTACACTGTGCCAGAGAAAGGCAGTGGGCAGACTGGTGACTTAACACACAAGATCCAGTTGCTCAAAATGCACAGGGTGCATTCTGCAGAATGGCACACCAGATGCCTACCATGATGAGATAACGTGACATACAGTGCTGTCCATGAGTAGATATGGTGAATGCTAATAGGGTCTGCTCTATTCCCTGATGAAGTTGGTGGTAGTTTTGCCATGAACTTTAAAGATAGATAGAAAACAGTGAGATTATGCAAGTTGATGCTGAAAAATGACATTATTATTCAAGCAGCGCTGTTACCCAAGGAGAGACTTGCTCATTCAGATTCCCCTGGAATTCAAGTCAACTGGAAAAATACAACATTCAGGAGCAGCATCTGAGCTGAAAACTGAGTGTGAGGTTCTGCATTCTGGCAACAGCTGAAACTCTTCTAAAAGTCTTTTCTGGGTGTACCCAAGGTGAATATTTCCTCAGGTCATGGCAGGAAAAACAGTGCGAAAACAGCTTTGCTTTTGCATATTAAGAGCTTCTGTGCTCAGGAACTTCTGTTCTGCACTTTGCTCTGGTGAAGAGCTCTTTCCAAACTGGCTCCTTCATCTCAGCAAAACAACTTCCCTTGCAAAATGGTGATTCCTTGAGAAAGGGGGTTTTTCTCTTGTCTTGGGAATTTGTGACCTCCTGTACCCTTGTCTCCTGGCTCCAGGGTGTCTTCCTTCTCTCTCTTGGGCTAAACAAGCACAGACCTTTTCCAGACAAAGCTTTCTCCACCCTCCTTTTGCTGCCTCATTCAGCTAGCATCCAAGATGAGTCGCAGATAGGTGATGTTGTGCCCAGGTATGTCAGAAACATAGCTTTCCTTCAAATACACAGTTCAGCCTCCCTGAGTGCACGGTCCTGCACAAACTTCAGTCCACCTTGATTAAACTTAAGAGCACCTTGCACTCCCTACTTCCCTGGGAGAAGGGGAAACAAGGCAACAGTGGTGGGCTAGGACAGGCCTGGCGACAGTGTGAGGGCACTGAGCAGTCTGTTCTCGGTCTGTCCTCTGTTATGTTCTAGACAACTGATGGATAAAGCAGTTTGGGAATTATCTTTTTCCAACACCTTCTGCTAGAAAAACATGTTTTAGGTTTTAAAGGTCTTTTTTATTATTATTATTCCTAAAACATGAAAAAAAGCAGCACTTAGAACTCCCTTTCCTATTTTCCGCTGACTTTTCACTGCACATATATTTTCTTGCCCACTTTAACTCACCAATCTTCCTTAGCAAACTTTAAGATTTTAAAGGACATCTGCAACAATGGGTGGATACAATACACCTACAATATTTTAGTGACATGAAAATTTTGAAATAAGGTGTTAAAATAGCATTTACAGAGAAAAGGTCAAACCATTTATGGCTTTAAAGATGTATTATTTGCCATAGTAGCGTTCCTCTATCACCTTCTCCATTTATGGGGCTATAGAGCACAGAAGAAACTCTTCCAATATTCAGCTTAAATGACTTCATGGTTCAGCTAAAAGGCCATGGTTAGCCAAGCATTGCAGTTATTCTTGTCATAAGCAAAAGGGGTTCATGAAAATAAATCAGGAGAGAGCAACAAAAATCCTCAAGGAATAACATCAAAGATTGTTATATGAATTAGCTACATTCCTAGTAAGCTGAAATGTATCCATCATAATGTAATTAACTGATTCCATGTCATAGTGATTGTCAGTAATATAGCTTCTAGCCACAACTACAGGCACTACTGATAAATGACCAGGGCTTTTAAAGAGATAAATGATAACTACACCAAATCCTGAAATAGCATGCCAGTGACATCCCTCTCAGAGCCCGAAACAAGTAAATTTCTTAACGATGAGTAGTAATTGATCTCATCCAATTGCTTTAATTGTCTAAGCCTCTCATAAAGGTTATTATTGGTGCCATTTACACTGTTTGATCAGAGTGCTTCTCTAAAGACCAAATTCAAAGTTTTCCTGTCTATTTGCTTCCTTCCCAAGGGAAACTAGATATATTTTTGTTCATGATGATTTATTTTCCCCTCTATATTCAAATTCTTACTTCTCCTCCTGGCCTCTCCTTTCTTTTTCTATTTTTTTTCTTTTCGTTTGTTTGTTTGTTGTCCTTTCTTTCCTATTTGATGCGTGCTGTGTGAGGGCAGTTCTGGCAAAGAAGTGGGTATGATCTTCAAGCTCAACACCATAAGATTTATGTCATCTGAATTTCTCAGCAGTGAGTCCAGACCACCAGTTGCTGAGGGAGGTTTCCTACATGCATTCAGTCTCACCTCACCCTGGAGACTGACAAATCCCAAGGAACACAGGGAGAGAAGTAGGCCCTGTTTCCTGAGAAAACAACGAACTGGAGCAAACACTTCAAAACTCAACCTGTTATGATATAAGAGGTCATCTTGGAGCATAAGTGACTTTTTGTTTATTTGTTTGTATGAGGAATGTTACATGAATTTCTAGGCAATGAACTGAAGCTGAAATTTTCAATATCATGAAAAACTGACAAATGCACTCTCTGTGGTCCAAACCATCTCAAAGGTGCGGAGATGAGATACCTTTACTTTTTCAAAAAAACTATGAAAGAGTCATACCCAGAGGGTTTTGGAGAAGTGAGATTTAGACAAAAGAGGTATCCTTCTCTTCTGCTCAGCATTGACAGCCAGGTGCTTGTAGGAGGAAAACAGGCCTGTAGATACAAGCACCCAGCGGCGCTCTCTGGTGCCTAAACACTTAGGGCTCCTTCAGCACCACACGCACTCACCCAGGGGCACCCAAGGGACCCTTGCAGCTCAGTGACAGGGATGGTGGCTTTCTGGGGCAGCCGGTCTGGGGGACGCTTTCTGGTTTTGTCTGATGGAAGGCATGATTTTTGAAGCTGGAAATGAGGGCTGAAAGAACGTGATTACACACCAAATGCTGGGAGATTGCTGCCTACAATATCTGGCTTTGAGGCTTTGACCTGACCTACATTACTAATACAAACTGACAGCATGTGAGTAAGAAGGGCTGCTCACAGATAAATCTGACTAGATCGAAGGTGTTTTGTTTGTTTGTTTTCTCCCTGCTTTGCTCCTAGGAAATTTCTTTGTTAAGCGAAATTGTCTTCTTGGGGGAGAACGACATATTAGGACTGTTTGCGTATGGCCAAAAAGACGTTAGATCTGTCCAGCCATTCCAGTGCTGCTCCCATGCAGGTCTCGGATGAGCCCCTGAGATGGGCGCTGAGGAGTCCCCACGGGCCCTAACAGGAGCAGGGGCTGTTCCAGTCCGCTGTCCTGGGGCTGCATCCTGCCACGGCAGGGGAAGCAGAGAGACAGGCACAAGTCAGTTTGTGGCTGTGCCTATGGGACTGAAAATGCTTGGAAACAGGCCACTGTTCCCTCTAAAGTGGTGGCAGAAAGGCAGGAGAAATGTGAAGTAGTAATTCAGGACAGGCAGAGCCACTCTCCTGCTCATCTGATCGTGTGTGAAAGGCTAGGGCAGGGGCTTGAGGAGGCTTTCTTGTCTAACTAAATGGGATTTAAGGCACTTGTGGTGTCATCCCTCTACCCATTCCAGCTGCAAATTGGACATTAGCGGCCATCCGAGCATTTGCAGCTGGTTGTAGCAGAGCTGAGGATGCAGATGAGTGCTCTGTTGATATGAAAAAAATCATTTCTGACAGCAGCCAACACTGATGTGGTGCCTGGGGAAAAAGTGGTATAGTCACTGCGTAGGCCAGCAAGAAAATTTTTTTTTCCCCTCATCTTTACGTCTATTCACTCCTCCGTCCCTTTATTTTGGTACCAGGCATATCTTAACTGCAATTAGAAAGGCATTATTAGCATTTAATTGATTTGGAGTCCTCACTGTGATATT
>NW_010582997.1:46491-69167 GCF_000705375.1 Tinamus guttatus
TGTATGATTTGAAGCCATGTATCCTGTCTTGATACTAGCTAGGTGAATTAAAGCCAGTAGGGAAAAAACAAAACAAAACAGAACAAAACCACATACAGGAAGGTCTGGAGCAAAAAACAAAAGTTGATTTTTTAGTACAGTGGTGTTAAAATCCTAAAGAATACCTTCTTACCAACATGTCTCTATTTTGTCTTGATCTTGAGCTACATAAAAGCCAGACCAAAATTCTTTAAGATATTTGCTGTGTTTACAAAAATATCCATGACCTGCCCTTCAGGTAAGAGAACTCAAATCGTTTGTGATGCAATCAAATATCTTTCTAGTGGTTAGTCTCCAGAAATGTGACCTTAAGAGCTTTAACTCTAGTTAACAAGCAGTTTTTCCTTCAGGAATATAAAAACAATATTACTGTTTGCAAATATTTTGATTTTGAAAAGAAGCTAAGAAGAATTCAGGTAAGGAATTTTGGATAAATTCTGCCAAATATCTGTTGTGTTAGAAGTTTTTCTGTGGTCATTTCGTGGAAGTCTTTTGTTATAGTCATAAATTGTGTTCAAATATTGCATCAGTTCAGGAAAAGTAGGACTTTTTTTTCTAAGCATTTAAATCATTTGATTAGATTTGGGACCGTCTTTTCTCTAATTTTGCCAGCCCCCTCTGAGCATTTTCAGGGCTCCTGACCCTTTGCAGTCAGTACCCACAGGGCCTTCTGTAAGTGGGGCTGGCAGCAGCTTTGGTATGTCTTAGCAGGCTAAGGCCCAAATGGGAGAATCAGGTAGCCGGAGTTAAAAATCAGTGTTAGATCTTCAGTGATGTGATCTGAATATGAATAATGTTTGTCTTTTACAATGATTTAATTATTTGATGCTTGAAGGGTTGATTACTTTATAGAATTCAGAGTATAACAGCACTATGTTGACAAGAAATAAGAAAATAAGACGATCTTAGGTCCAAAATGGTAGACTTCCTGTAATAGCAAGAGATAACAAAGGCATGCTGTAGGGATGCCATTAGAAAAATTCCTGAAACAAGCCATGTAAGAAAAAACAATGTCGAACTGCCTCTTTCCCCTCTGCTGCATCACGAGCCATGCCCTTGAAACTGAATCCCAGGACATGGTCCTTATCCCTAGGAGTAGCCTTTGTCATACCCGTCCTCACAGCATCCACACTTACTAAAGAAGTGCAGCCTATGCCATGACACTGTCACTCTGTATCTTTGCCCTTTCCAGCCCCACACTTAGTGCATACTTTCCCCAGCTCATGCTGCACCAGGACCTAGGGAGATTGCCTGGGTGGGATCTGGACCACCTCATCCCTTCTTTCCCACTGCATTCCCATGCCATAGAGAGCCCCCCTTGCAGACTCTTGCTACAAAAGGACTGCTTGTGGAGCTGCATAGAGAGCTGTAACCTGCTTTGCTCTTGATGGGCAGCACAAAAACAACACCTCCCTGTCAACAACTTCTGATGGGATCATGGATGCTCAGGGAAAGCAAACTCCCATCCATGGGACGCCACTCCAGGATCATTAGCTGTGCATGAGGTTGCCAGACCTTCTTAACAATAAAATGTTTAACAGCTGGAGTTCAAGGCATACCTCCTGGTCATCCTGCACTCTCTGGCAGCTATCATAACCAATACTGGGAACCTCTTAAGTCACCTTCCTGCATTTCCCTGCCAATTAGTAGTGGTCAGCCTGCTCAGTGAGACAGCAATGATGCTGTCTGTAGTCAATCCACACAAAGACAGGGCTAGAAGAAAGAAGACACCTGTCCCTGATGGAGACACCTCTACTTCCACGTCTGGGGTTGCTGATGTGAGCACCAGTTGGAAATAATCCCAGAAGAGCCTGGGCTGCTGTTGCACCTGGTGAAACTCTGGAAGCTCCTGAAGGGGTTGCAGATAGGGATGTAGGTGGAAAGTTCTTGTCTGGGTCCACCTCACTGGGTCATGCTGAGAGCACATGACCAAATGAAACCATGCAGACCTTGCTAGAATAACCAGTATTTGAATGACTCATTTTCTGTGGTGTTCCAACTAATGTCTTTTATATACATATGTAAATATATATATATATAAATGTTCTCTCTAGGTCTTGTTTTCCTGCTGGACACAGTCTTTTATCTTGAATAGGATGCATGCCCATTTCCTATAAAATCAACAGTAAATTCCACTTTGCAAAGTTCTGATGATAGTCAAGGAGGTGAAGATTTAACTCGCAGGCAGATCAACAAGGATTTAGGTTTGATGCTGGAGTAATACGATGATATGTATGGAAAAGTTTTAAAGAAAGGGCTTCTTCCTGTGGTGTGTTTGCCATACACTTTGGCAATACAGGTCAGAGATGATGTACAAATGTCACATTTCCTTTAGAGTTGACAAGTGGCAGCACAAATATTTGTAACATCCAGGTCTAAAACTTTGACAGAGTAGAGAAATACCTTTACTCCCTTCGTGTGTATATTTGCAAGATGTGTTTTACACAAATAATAATCTATTCTTGATAGGAAGAAATGTCTCAAGAATCACCAGCCAAAACAACTAGATACGTTTAATTTTGTTTCACTTGTAGTGAATGATTGCATTCTGGAATACAGGCAGCTGTTTTGTAATGCTGCCATAAGCCACAGAGTTGTACAAGCATGGAGTTCATTCCAAATGAGAATGCTCTCAGACTGGTTAATCAAATCTATGATCTTCTGAAATTGCCTTTGTCTGTGCTCTGGTTTGCCTAAACACAATTCTACATTTGCTTCAGTCTGTTCTTTCAATGTTTCCGAGAGTCTCCTCCACATTAAACTTGGGAATAAAGATAAGCACGTGTGCTTTTAAAGCACAGGATAGTCCTTATTGCTTCATCTAGAAGTACTCCTGACACAGACCAAAGATGATCTCAGCAGGGCAACTTGTATGCTTCATTTGTTCTTTTTGAACATATTACTGAACGCCATGCGCCTTTTAAAACCTTCATTTGAAGAGCTCCACTTCCAGAATCATACAGTTAGCAGCAAGCATATTGATGAGTTGTTTTTTTAAAACATTTAAGCAACAACAAAAGATCAAGGTTCAGATCCTTACAAGAAGAGATTCAGTGACATGTAGGTCACTAGTCTGATAGTTAAGCTAGGGACAGCAAAGGCTATGGGAAGAAGCAGAGGTTCTTCAAAATCTCTTGGAAGCAAAGTTAGTTCCCAGGGAGTTCCCATGCTTCTGCTTTGATCTTAAGGTCCCCACTGGCTTGCTCCTTCTATGTTTCCAAGGTAGTTTCTTACCAAAACCCTCTCAAGCCCTAAGATATATGGGAGAGCTATCCTGCTGAGGGTCCTCATGGCATACTAAAGATATTGGTAATGGTGGCAGCCAAAAGCAAGCATTCTTCATAGATCCTCACCCAGCCTTCGTTCTTGGGCTCCAAGCACTGATTCATCTTCGTAGAAAATATACATGATTCTTAGATTTCTGGCATTTAATTTTACTTTTCTTCTTTCTGAGTGGTTCTGAGGGGCTTCAGAGAGCCATTAGATACAGTAGTATTTTGGCCTGTCATTTGATCACTTCAATAAAGAAGAATCTCTCTAGTACTTTTATCCTGCATGTAAAACCCACCCTTACAGTAGTTTAATCATCTCTTCCTTACCTAGACGTGAAACATCAACATACAAAACTCTACTCCTCAAAGCTGTCTTAAGTGAACAAACCACTGCCACCTGCAAGGGCTTAGATTCACACTTTTTTTTCTTTCTTTCCTTTTTTTTTTTTCTATTTTTTTGGGGGGACGACAGACAAAGCCATAACTAGAAATTGAACATAATGCACTCAGAACAGATTCTTTCGCTTCTATTTAAGGCAAAGTAGTGAGAAAGGTTAAAATGTGGGGTGGCCCTCACACTTCATAATTTGTACTCCTCTAGACTCTTTATGCGAGACCACCAAGTTCTTGACCAATACTGTAAAGTTAAGGCCATCAAGCTACCATGAGGTAGGCAAGATTATACAATTTCTACTCCTGGATGCTTATTTGTATTGGCACCACCATTGTTAAATGATTTAGGAGGGAAGGGTTTAGACTTCGTTTCTGAAATTTTGCCTTTTGTTGCATGCACACAGTTGTTCTGCTTGTAACAGTTTCTGTTTTTTTTTTTTCAAAATTTCAAATTTTAAATGATAATTCATACAAATTTGTGATTGAAGCCTACCATTTTTACTGTGCTTTTAAACAATTTTTTAAAGAAGTTTTAATTGCTTATATACCATCCTCATATGACTGTAAGTGTGAAAACTTTCTACCTCCATCTTGGCCTCTTTGAAAATAGGAGGCTTGGCTGAAAGAAGAGGTATATTCACCCAGGCAGAGAGTTGTTCTTGCACCAGTAGATGGATTTGGAAACCAAAAATAGCTTGTGGCCATCTGTCTTAGAGTGATGTGGAGGTGGAAGATACATATTTATTTATATACATTTGTGTACCCCTATCACTGCTCTACCAAGCACTTTTATTCTGCACCATGAACAAGCCACACTGAAAAGCCAGGCTAGTCTACTGACTAAATTTGCTTTTCAAAGGATTTTGTGATGCCTGTTTGCAAGGTTCGAATCCCTCTCCTTGTCCGTCCTACCTATTTGCTATTAGAAAGGCAGTATTTCCTGTCATGAGGGGCCCCAGGATGTACAAAACTAATAATCTCTCTTCCTTGTCATTTGCTCAACTGAAGCAGATATAAGAGATCAACAAAGAAGCACTAAAATATTTTAAAGGAGTTATCACTAAATACCATGTACAGGTAGAAACAGATAACAACCAGAGCATCCTGCTCAACATCCCTTGAGTCAGCTCTGTGTACAGATGTCTGCTGCATATTTCTCATAGCTCAGTCTTCTCTGTGTCTGTTCTCTGCCCAGCTGGGACAGAGCATAAGTAGTAAATAATAAGGAACCAAATTCTGATGGGCATCCCTGTTTTTTTCTCAGATTTTTCATGGCCACATGCTCCTCTCAGGAATGAAGGATTAGTTAAAGCCAAACAATATCACCTTGTAATTCAGCTCCACAACAGAATATCCTTATGCTACCACATGGGGAGTCCTAAAACTGAAATCTTCCAGGACTTGGAAAGCTTGTGGTTTGGCCTATGTCCTTGCCTTCTTTATGGTTATTTGTTTATGGTTACATTCGAGCAGTTCTAGATTAACAATCGGGTATTGCTCCTGCCTTACAGCCAAGCAACCACTGCCCCCAAGTGCCCATTTGAAGTCTATCTTTTGAATTAGGGGTTCACAAGGTTTTTCACATGTGATACTCCAGTTAGAAGTGGTGCCATGCCACAAACTGCTGTCTATGAAGTTTCAACCTGACCAATTATGGTAGCTACTTGCATGACTAAATCGCTTCCTGTCATATCCCACAACCTTTTTTCTCCCTACTGAAAATGTTTTTACTTCTCTGAAACCATGTTTTCTTTTAATGTCTCCCTATCCTATGGTTTTCCATTTACACACTACACACTGAAAATCAGTTCCTCCAAATCCATTCCATTTTTGAGATCTGTGTCATATTTCTATGTGTTTTCCATGTTCCATGTACTTGAAAACTAGGTTTCCTCACATCTCCATCCAGAGTGACACCTCTTAGACATCCAGCTTCATTATCCCTGTGCTTTTCAAATCAAATCAAATACACTCTTCCCGCTCAGGCAGTTTCTAGTGTCCTTTTCCCTAGGAAAAAGAAATTTTGAAGCACAGGCCATATCTTACCTATGCAATTATCTCCTTCATGATTTCTCGATGCTCTACAAGCAGCAACTTCTTTCAACACTCTGGTTTTACCAGAGTTTATTTTTTCCTCAGTGTCTTCACTGGATGTCATCTCCAAACTCCTATCCTCATACACCTTTATTCACTGAGTTTCTTTCTACACTTACCTGTCTTCTCCTCCTCTGTTCCTAGCAGAAGCTACTTTCTTTTCTGTCCTTCTCTTTCCAGTCTCCTTCAAACTTCAATGACCATCCTTCTTCTCTAATCCTTTCCTGTCCTTCCTTGGTTCCCAAAGCAGCACTTCCAGCATCTGGTATATGCGCTCAGTGTGTTAGCGGTTCTGGAAAGGTTCCTCAAGGAGAGGCAGTTGATGCATGGTTCCGGAGTGGTTCCTCAAGGAGAGGCAGTTGATGCAGAAGTTCCCCCAATGCCATCAGCTACTTTACATGGCATTAGACAACTACCACTTTCGATCTACTGCCTATAGGTCTACTCTGTGACCCTTCAGCTCAGTTTTGGGGCTAGGGACATTGCGTAGTTCCTTAGAAATGCTTCTAGACACCTCTGCTGTGACACCAAAAGCAGTAGAAGCCAGGCTGCTTTCAAGTGCAGATTCCACCATCCATTCAGTTGAGAACCATTTCATTTTCTTTTGTGGGGCTCTCCCTCTCCCTCAACTAGAGATATGTTGTACAGACAGGAGATTAACAGCTGCTGTTCATACTCCTGATTATTGGTGTAGCATTTTCTGTTCTGCCACGAGTGAGGTGTGACCTGACCTGATCTGATCTGCATACTCTTCTTTCTTTACCAGTTCAGATCTCCGCCAGGCCATAACAGAAAGTGCTTTGAGGAGGTTCTGGAATTCTAATCTGGTGCAAACTGCAAGCATTAGTGATATTATTCCCAAGACCTGAAATGCCCGTTCTTCCCCATCATTGACCTGAGTTATATTTCATTATCTCAAGGAGCTATGACATTCAGTGCACTTGTGGGGGATGGCTGAGTTTTTCTAGTTGTTAGAAATCCTATGGCATCTACAGTGTAGCTTCTTAGCATCATTCCAAACATGTCATAATCACTAAGAAACTCATTGCCTATCATGTGGCAGTGCTTAATTCTAATGGATTAAAGGTAATTAAACCTATATCCATTAAGAATGAACAGTTCTCATTTTATGTTTAGTATAACTACATGTGAATGTATTGATGGTATGTGAATCTCAGGCATCTGAAATTGCAGTTAAATAAAACAGACCATGAATACACTCTACAATAATATTTACACAAAATGAAGGATGGAAAAAAAGAAGAGAGACCACAATAATGCTTTCAAGCCTCACTAGATTTGTGATTTGTGTTAACTTGGCTGTAATAATCTCCTCTATCTAGGCTGATGTGCACATCAAAAATGTTGGCATGAAACCCAAAGGGAAAATTAGATGTCAGTAAGCTAAAAGCCATTTTTGTCTGTGACGGAGACAGCCTAATTCTAAACCCTTCTTCACTATTAAAAATTCAAAGCAACTGATTTAAGAATCTGGTCTGTAATGCGTACACACACATTAGAAAAAAACATATGGAAACTTTCTCTGTTCAGGCCAGTGAGTAATGTAGCAGTGTCTAGATTTCCCTCCCCCACACACAGAGTGATAGAGTAGAAACCCTGCTGTTTGGCTGAGCAAGAGGGGAAAAAATCCTGTTTTGTTAATGTGATACTTTGCAATCAGGTCAGCAACACTTCTGAGGCTGTTCTACCAATGACTCCCCAGTGATATCATGGCTTTAAAAGCCTGTTTGGAAACAGCATATAATTGCCAGCAGGCAACAGAAAGAAAAAAGAAGAAAAGAGTAAGAATAAGAAAAATTAAAAAAAGAGAGAGGGGGAGAGAGAGAAAGCATATCCCGGTATCTACCTATTCTGCTCAAGAGGCAGTTCAGTACTCTACAATACACTGGAGTTTCAGAGAGGACGAATTCAGTGAGAAATCTCATGCAATCCTCCAGAGCAAAGGTCTTGAAAGTATTATTGAGTGAAGCCATATGGGTAAAGTCTCGCTCACTAAGTAGCTGCTCTCTTTCCATTTCTCACTTCATTTTATCTTTTGATTGCTTTTGGCTTTTATTTTTTAACCTTTCAGTATCTAAAACATCTACAATCTCAAACATAGTGTTTGTCAGAGCCAAGTCAACACTGGAAAGGCAGTCTTGCAAGAGGACCATGTGACAGTTTGTGCTTATATAGACTAGTAAAATATGCAACCATAATGTCTTTATTATATGTTTACAAGTCTCTTTCTAAGCCAGTCACCTTTTTTTAGAAGCTTCTGTAACATTAAAAGAAAAAAAATCACTATGCTTTTTTTCATGATATTTATATGATATGTAAAAACTTGAAATGAAGCTTTCATTGGGTTTTGTGGTTCATTGTTAGGCTTTCCATCAGCTCAAGATTTAATTTCCAGGCTAATTAAAGCCAATAGATGTTTGAGTTTTGCTCAGCCTGTATATCTGAGAAGAGGCATATCTGATACAGCCGAGTTATGACATAACCTTAAGACATGGGAGAAATGAGACTGTGGAAAGTACTTTTCTCAAGCTTTCACTGGAGCTGATGAAACAATGAAAATTCTCTCCTATGATAGTGCAGTCCGGGCTTATTATGCTACAGAAGGAAGTCTGACTGACTTTCCCTAGTTAAAGCAGTGCTCTATCTGGTGGCATTTTGCTGTCAGGAGGTATTATTTCCAGGACTCTGAGCCTGTTGGTTATCCATTTGTGTTTCACACATGCCCTGCCTTTCCAAACAGACAAGCCTATTTACAGGCGTACTGAGTATCATTAACTATATAATCTGAAAAAGAAATACGCATTCATATTGCATGCATAACTGAAAAAAACAATTGTAAACTCTGAAGCATTCAGCATTACAGTTTGGGTTCTGTTGTGTCACATGATTGTATAAGTTTTAGAAAAAAAAAACAAAACAAAACAAAAAAACCTATAATACTCTTTTGTTTTGTAATATCTGAGTACTTAATAGCATTTGAGGCCGCCTCCATGTCCTAGACAGTAACTAGTACAGCAAATAGACTTTCTAATGTATTTGCTGTCAAAATGAGGACTGGGTTCTGTGTTGCATATTACCTGTTCCCATTCGATATTGCATTGACTTATTTGCAGGCTAAATTTGGAGTAGATAGTTCAGCAACATTTTCAAACAAATAACAAAATATATGTTTATATGTATATTTTTATATGCATATGTATAAAACATGTTTATATATATATGTATACTATATGTAAAATCTTTTTGTTCTAGCAATATCATAAACAGGAATATTTGTCATTATACTTCAGCTACATTAAATACTCCTACAATTAATCATCAGCTCATTTAATTAGAGATAATAGCTGATGACTGATGTACTGTAGATTAAAAAAATAATTTTCACATTCTCAGTGGTATCTTATTTCTCATTCAAAAACATCATGAGACCCTTCTTCCATACCCACTGTCCTGATTCGCTTTGTGGACTTACCATTTAACTACTGTTATCCCTCACTGCCTTCCAGTTCTGGTGTTATGCACAAATACCTATGAAATATTTATCATAAACCTCAGATGAACCTGTTTTAAGTTCAGTTTCCGTTCAAAATGAGCAGCAGATCACAGGAATATTGTAAGTGTTTCAACTTTTCATCAAATATAGATACAAGCTTTTCTTCCCCAGAATATTCCTTAATGAACGTCCTTACTATATGATATCGGCTAACTTTTCTAATCTGAACTCTGCTGATTTAAGATGTCTGGGAACAGTAATAGGAATAGTAGTCTTCCTTTCCTTCTTTGCTGGCAAAAAGCAAATTCATGAAAATTTGCACAGCATAAAAATGGGAATTGGTGCTCTGAGAAGAAGAATCTGCAACATACCACATGGATGATGATGCAGAAAGAAACATAAACTGATTTGAATCTGTTTTTGTAGGCCATTTTCAGCTCTAAATTAATAAATAAATACAAGACTGTTGTTATTTAGTGCTGTGAGGTCTTTCCCTCCTTACCCTGTTCCCCTTGAGAGCAATGCCATGAGGGGAGCTGGTGGCTTCAGCCTGCGGGTGGTACGCAGAGAGCACCAAGCTCATGGAATGCAATTGTACACAAGGACACACAAGGCTGACAACAATAATTCCCTAAACTGGTTACTGATTCAACACGACCTTCACGACAGTTCTGTAGATTTCCTCAGGAAGCTTTAAACACCTGACCAAAACCATTCATTGCCTTCAATGGAAAGAAATGAGAAAGAGAAAGAGAAGGAGAAGGAGAAGAAGGGGAAAGGGAAAAGGGAAAAGGGGAAAGGGAAAAGGGAAAAGGGAAAAGAAGAGAAGTGAGGAGAAGCAGAAGGGAGGGAGGAGAAGGGAGGGAGGAAAGGAGATATTACTTTAAAGCAGGAATATCCTGCTATAGGAAATAACATCTCTAAAAAACAACATAATTATGAAGAGTATGCATGTATGGAGAAAATGTATCTTCTCTAGTGGAAAGAAAATGCATAATTAAGGATTTAGACACAATAATATATATATATATATTTATATCACATATAAATGAGTTCATTTATATTTAGTTTATCATTGCACTAATGTGAAATAAACACAGATCATGCTCAGTCTACTTTGGCATCTGAAAGTAATTTTATGTGGAATTTATCACCTTCTGAAAGTGCAAGTCATAAGAAGAAATATTGTTTAATGAAGGCAAACACTACAATTTCAGGTCCACAGCAAGCCCTAGCCAGTGACTAGGAAGGGAAGATGAACCGTTCTGGGTATCAGACAAAGAATATGAAGAATCACTGGTCTTTTTGTCCTCAGCATTGGGTCTGCTATTTTCCTGGTCCTCTAATCTTCGATTTTGAGTCCTGACAGCGATGAAGCTCTATAGATATAGACAGATAGACACTGATTCTGCAAGCATATGAGATTTATTTGCTAATATTCTACGGATTATCAGTACAAGAAAGAGAGACACTCATCTCATTGGGTTGCCCTAAGCTAAGGCTTTTGAGCTAAAATCAGCTTCACAAGAGAGGCATTTTTAGGTTATATTAATATTAGCTAATTTCAGAGAATAAATATTCTGGAAGCAATTCCATTGAAGAACCTTTAAGACACAGATCATGCTCAGTCTCCTTTGGCATCTGAAAGTAATTTTATATGGAATTCATCACCTTCTGAAAGTGCAAGTCATGAGAAGAAATATTGTTTAATGAAGGTAAACGCTACAATTTCAGGTCCATAGCAAGCCCTAGTCAGGGACTAGAAAGGGAGCATGAACCATTCCCCGTATCAGACAAAGAATATGAAGAATCACTGGTCTTTTTGTCCCCAGCATTGGGTCTTCTATTTTCATGGTCCTCTAATCTTTGATCAAAGCAAGTGACATGAAAAAAAAATGTCAAGGCTGATATAAATGGCATTATGTTTGGTATGACCATAGTTTCACTCTTTATCATTACTATAATCATCAGAAAAATGCTTCATAGTACACTACCATTTTTATATAAAGCTATATTTTATATATATATTATATATAAATCATTGATGCAACTGCATTTTTGGGGGTCTTATGTGCACCATTGCTAGCCAAACTGGAGGAGCACAATAGTAACTGCTACACTGCTCAGCATAACGAGTTATTGACTGGTGCTTGGTGTTCCTTGTTAGGGATGAAAAACATTACAACGAGTAAACCAGTAGACAACTACTGGCTTTATTTGTAAGGGTGATTCAGGGAAATATTGCCCAACCATAATGATCACATTTCAGTGACTGATCCATGATAAATTAATATTTAGGATATTGAAGTTCTCTTTTTCTGGAAATGCATTCAGTAGCGAATGGCAGTATTTGTAATACACATTTACATTTGTAAATGGTCATGAACACGCTGAGGCTGATTTGTAAAAAGCCCACAAAAACAGCATCTGTAAACCAGGAATATGGCCCAGCTTAAATCCTGCAATCGTCTGCACTGAATTTCTCAGGGAATGAGCGCTACTCAATCTCACAAAGCTTTTGCAGTCACCATAGCTGTTTTGCCATGCAGCTGAATATATCAAGGGTGATGTGGCAGAACAATAGTCCACTCTGACATTTCTTCCTCTTCTTCAAGGTTTTGGATGTTCTAGGGGTGCTACTACCCCTCCACAATTTTTAGATAGGGTCTGAAGGTATCATCAGGTTCATAAGGGCAAATGGTATTTTAATCCTCTCTACCTTTTTCCCAGTGTTTTGGGTCTGTGAGGGCCCTACTTTCCAATCCTTTCAAGCCAGAAAAGATGTTTCTTTCCGCTGCGTGTTTTATTTATAGTTTGTGTAGCTGTTTTAATTATTTTTACACTCCCTTGTTTCTACAAACAATTGCTTTTTTTTTTTTTTTTTTTTTTTACCTTGGGCTGCAACAACATCTCCCATCATTTTATGGCATCCCCTGTCAAGGAAGTACATGTAGATATTTGGGATCTTTAAAAAAAACAGAACTCCACTTAGATCCAGGGAGCATGGAAAAAAATGCCTGGGTAGCAGAGACGAAGGTAATGTCCGCATGAACTGAAGATTTCTCTTCACCCATCATTGCTCCAGAAAAAAATACCCATGTTTAGAGAGGTGATCTGTCAAACGGCAAATAACAAACCAAGAGGGTAACATTTCATAGATTTGCCTTTGTTTTTCTTTTCTCTCCCTTTTGCTATTTATTTGCTTGCCTCCGGCTTGTCTTCCTATGCCTCTGAGAGCATACAGTGCTCTTTTCTGATGTAGCATCTCTTTTAATAATGTAGTCTGTATAAATTGCAGCCTTGAAAATTGCAGTCTCATCACAGGAGCAGAGGTACAACATAAGGAGCACTTTTCTCTTATAATCCTTTACTTTCAAGCAAGCCAATATACAAAATCTTCATTTGCTTTGAGACACTCAGTGACAAAGCAGATCAAACAATTTTTTTTTCTTAGTTAAAACTATGTCTTCTCTGCAAGATTAACAAGCATTACAGTGGATTTGGACTACCTATGCTGTCAGGGAGCACTTGCAGCCATTGCTAGCTACACTGCTCAACTTAAAACAATAATCTGTGTTTTTTCCTCACCATTAAAACCATCAGAGCTGAGCCTTGAATGGGCTTGTGTCAATGCCTATCACCTGATTTCTGTGTGATATGGAAGAATGCACTTCTAGGAAACAATTCTTTTCTTCAGGGCAGACAAGATAACGTTGTGAAATAAAAGGAAAGTATACTAGACAACACTGATTTAATGCTGTTAATAAAACATAACCATTAGTCCAATTACATAACAGCAGGTTACCCTGCCAGAACTAATACCAGAAGATGATAAACACAGATTAATTTCATCTTCTTTTTCTTATTTAGAATGGGAATAAGATGCCTGGGTTTATCTTTTGGTAGTTGTCTCTGATGGATTAATTCTGACTTATAAATGCTCTTCCGGCCTTCAAAGGAACTTTTTGGCTCCCCCTTTAATTTGGATTGATATTGTTTCCAACTTGCAGTTACATGTAGGCTGGAAGGCAAGAACCTAATGTGGTCTTTCTAGGGTTTTGCATTAGAACGCTTCATTTAGAAATGCAGAAGAGGAGCGGTGGTTAAGCTGCAAAGGTGCTATATTTTGCTCTGTTCTTTTTTTAAGAACACATTTGGGAAAATGCCAAGACAGAAGTTCGGGGCAGAATGTGGATGAGTCAAGTGGTTTTGTACTTTCATATTATGGCAAGACACTGAACAAACAGGACAATACCACTATAATAATATCATTAGTGGCAGAGGCACCAAACGGAATCAGAGCCATGGGTCATGCACTTGACAAGCACAAGCACTCTTACTTCAGCCTGCACAGATTCGGCACATTCTCCCAGATAACAGCTCTTCTGACCACAGCCTCACTCTTGAAGCTACATTTTTGTGTTCCCAGGATCTTGATCCTTACATACTATGCCTGTTGGTGAGGGAGCAATGCACTAGCTTCAGTATTGAATAGTACTTGCAGGCCATGCTGTCTCCACCCAGTACATGACTATGCAGATATGCCTTTAATTAACAGTTTACATCCAACATTGAGCTGGGGGCAAGGGGACAGAGGGCTACTTGCCCCTTGTTTACATTTTACCCGGCACTAAGCTGAATGTTATGTACTTACATGTTGTCACTTAATCATGGCTTGTAATCTTTACATAAGGATCTAAAAAACAGTGGCTGACCCAAATTACTATGCCCTAAGGGGCAGAAGCCCAGGTTTGGATGGCATAGGCTAGGTTACGGATAGACAAACCTTTTAAAATACATTCAAAAGAGTCATTCAAAACTATTATAATTATCTGATTATAAAGCATATTTTAAAAAATAACACTCCTGGACACAGGTCTTCCAGGCCCAGCTTCATCTCCAAACGAACTCTCACAGTACATACTAACACTGTGAGAATGTTAATTATCTTGGCAGAAATAATACCCCTATAATTAGGCTGATTTGACAGACTATTTTTCTCATGCAAAAAGAAGACCAAAAATGCTTCTTGATTGGCCTAGCAACCTTCTCATTTGACAATCCCTAAGTGAACATGAGACATACAGTCCGTCCTGTCTCTCAGTGGGCTTGTTATGATTTGGCAGGCCTCACTGAGTAGTTGGAAATCAATTTGCTAGCGGAATGAACTAAGAGGGGACAGAAGAGCTTTAGATCTGGAGCTGTGAGAAGACAGTTAGACATACAGATTCTCTGCATTTTTTTTTTCAAATAGATCTCCAAAGGAGCTCACTCTTCTTTCCCTTGTCAGGCTCCCCAGTTCCAATGTCCAGCTGCGCTCTGCCATTTCAGTTCTCAGCCTTTCTCTCTGATAACGGCAGCATTAGCTGTGAGCCCCTTCACCATGTCAGCAAAAATACCTGGCATTTCTCGCCATTTCAGTTATCTTTTCATGGCAGACCTTAGCTGAGAGGAGAAACAGCTAGAAGCCAGCCTACCCCAATAGGTATGCCCACAGTTCTGCTTCTCCCTTACAACATCCCCTTTGCTCAAAGCAGATGGAGAAAGCAGACCCAAGGCTGGCAGCACCTGTGCATTTGTCTTGTATTTTGGAAAACTGAGAGGTGACCCCTGTAAATTTTACAGGTGGGAAGGATTGTTTGTTCACAAACAAAATGTCTTATTTTCATGGCATCTCTTAGTGAGACCATGTCGTATGACCAGTTCAGTCTGGATGACTAAAACACTGGTAGTCTGAGTCACACACACGTCTTTTGGCAGATTCTGACAGGAAGGGACTGTCACTGCCTATAATAGAAGGTTTTCAGGGGAGAGAGTGTGAAGGGAAAGAATTTGTTTTGTAAAGCCTAATTAAGAAAATGGAAAAGCAAAAGATGCAGCCAGACAAAGGGACATATATATGAAGACAGCCAAATGTCCCTCATATACAAGCTTCCATTTCACCTCCCTCCTTGCACAGAATCACAAAATCACAGAATGGTTGTGGTTGGAAGGGGCCTCTAGAGATCATCTATTTCAACCTCTCTGCTCAGAGACACCTAGAGCATGTGGCACAGGGTCACATCCAGGTGGGTTTTGAAGATCTCCAGAAAAGGTCTTTTTTTTTTTTTTTGGGGCAACAAAATATCATTTGATGCATTGTTTTGAAAGAAACGATATCTCCTCTTTGTGCAATTCTGAAGGTCGGTACAGTTCCTATATTGTAACTAATAGGGTTTTTTTAATGATTTTTTTTCTTTAAGTGGTGCTATATTTTAATAATCCACCTGTTTAGCAGTGGATCTGGGGCAGTGCAGGGGAATATATCATATGACTGGTAGATCTGAGCCTTCCTTATATTGAAAGCAAATTTACATTTTTGGTCTTTATTCTGTGTGAGGAAGAATTACTCTAAAAACTTTATTTAGCTTTCTTCTTGTCTTGCCCTCATCTCCTTTGCCTATTTTTTTAAAAAATTGTACCTTCATTTGTACCATTTCTATTCCAGCACCTTAAGTATTTGACCTTCCTTGTTCCACAGCACCTGACAAATCACGGTGATTGAATTCTTGTTTGCTGGTCATTTGCTACTGTCTCTGAACAACTTGAGTTCCGTATTTTCAGATCATGTCACGTCCCTACTTTGCACTGAAACATTTCATATTGGTACTCCAAGCTGTCTATGTTCTACACTAAAGATGAAATATTGAGAGTAGCAGACTTTTTGACTTACTACAGAATTTTGGTTGTTTTAGATTAGAATGCCATAGACATTGTGTGCAGTCATGAAATGGGCATTTTTCCTTCGCCTCCAAAGATGAAAGACTATGAAGTGCAAATCTGATATCCTCAGTTACACTTTAGTGATAAATATTTTTTTTTTCCTTATAGTTCTGACTTTTTTTGATAGATCCAAACTACTCAAAATTTCCAGTTGGTATTTTCTTCTGAGGATTTATTAATGGGCAATTTTAAAATACTGTGGGAGGAAAAAGTAATGTTTTAATCAAGTTCTTAACTCAATAATCTGTGGTTTAAAGACTAAGGAGAACAAAGGAGGAGAGAGGTTTTTTTAAACAAGTTAAAAAAACAAATGCTTATAAATGCTTAGCCATCCTCAACAGAACCCCTTCTGTTCAGCAATGATTGTAGGTCTGTTTCTGCCCAGTATGCTGCCCTTGTAGCAGTATTTAGTTGCATTCGGCATGGTATAGGAAAGCATAGTACTGTACCACTCACAAAAAGGACAAAATCAAACACCAATGATTCTGGTGTTTTTACAGTATTTCATGTCTTCTCATAGAATGCAAGAAGCTTAAGTAGTAAAACAGAACTCAAGTGTTATAGACCAGGGATTGAGATAAAATTATCAATTTAATATGAGAAACATTTAAACATAACCTTATGTAGAATGTTAAGACATTTGTTTTACTTGTATTTACATGATGTATGGATTCTGCTACTGGTCATGTACTAAACTGTACCTTATGACTAGAGACATAAAAGCACTTGTTGTTGCCAGTAAATCTGTTGTTCCTTTTTTTCTCTCTCCACAAAGGCACTTTTAATAGTATCGTTTTCATACTGATTAGCAAAGCAGTATTTGCAAGATTTATAAGAGCAGACATGCAAGAAAATCTCAGCAGATAGCTTTCCCAAAGTGTGACCCCTAGGAAATGTGATTCCCAGTTGTGTGAACGCCGAAGTAGGAAAGGATCATATTCTGTTTGTGAGGGCTACATGAGGAATCGGGATCAGTGTCAGCTGATTTAGGGGCTTGTGCACCCTGTGTGCTGCAAATGAGCCTTGATGTTACTGTGAGAACATTCGGACTTCTTGGCTGTATATAATGTATGTGTTTAGCATATATGATAATATGCTATAGCATAAATATTTTTGACATGTTTGGATTGGCTGCATTAATCATGGCAAGCAGAGCTGGTAGTTATGAAGAGTATTTGAAGAAATGTCAATAATGTTAAAAATATCACGTTGTAAAAAAAATCATGCTGCAAAAAATATTTAACAGGAAATCACATAGGTCATAAGTTTTTAAGGAATTGAACCAGTAAATATGAGTTGGCTGACCCACTTTGCTCTCAATAATTGGCTGGTGCTTGCTCTTAGTGTGCCCAAAGGAGATGCAGTATACAGGGGCTAAACTCTGCTTATTGAGGTTTAAGCAGGAGGGATGTTATTTCGCAGCAAGGGAAGATAAGGACCTGCACAGAGACATGTAGAGAGACTGGGCAGAATGAGGACAACTGTACGAAATGTCACAACACTCATGTGCCTGCATGTGGTCAATAATATTTTTCTCTCCTTATGCCCCCTACTCAGTAAAGTACTTTGGTGTGGAATGAAACTTATCCCTTTCCCACTGTGGGGTCCTCATACTAGCTCTTCAGGATGAAGATCTATTTGCTGAACTAAGGGGAGTATTCAGAACTTTGGTTTTCCTAATGCAAGGTTTACTTTAAAGTAATATATCATAATGGCATTTGTGACAGAAGGTATTTCTGATGGCAAGATCCAGTACCCTTTGTTTTCTGCAGGACTATATCCATTCTATTCCTGACACCACAGAAAGGCTTATATTTTAGAAAATAACTTCAAAACTAAGTTCTATTGTTGAAGTACCCAAAATGCCCTAGAATCATGTTCCAAGGACAATATTTCTGTTTAGTGCGAAATCAGTAATGCCTTCAAAAATTGTTAGTAACTAGAGTTATCTCAGGAACACCACAAGTCAAAATGATCCTCAAGATTCAAAACCTCTTTTTCTCATTCCATTTGATTTATCAAATAGACATGGTAAATTGCTTGATAAATGGCTGCTGAAAGTTAAACCTCACATGGAACACATAGCATCTATTTGGCTAGGGAAAATAAAAAGAACATGACTGCCTGGGATCTACTCATTTTTCATTGCCTAAATCTGCAACTTGTTATAATAACTAGAAATTTGCCTATTTTTCATTTAGCAGCATATCATAGGAACAACCATGAGATGGTAAGAAGAGTGCACTCTGTAGGCAGACAATGCCATTTCTTCCCTGAACAAGTTAAGAGCAAGGAAGTGAAGTCATCTTCACTTGTTGCACCTCTAAAGGTAGCCCAACTATAAGGAAGACTTCGTAGCAAGAACTGAATTTAAAGATTAAGTCTAGTGTACCTTGATTTACAAATAATTACCAGGATACTATAACCAGTGAGGTGCTTGCTTTAAAAATAAAGGAAACATGGAATGTATGTTTGTCTGTATCTATATAGTAGTAATACAGTCTACCTGTGATTTATATAGCAGTATTTTTCTATTTGTCTTTATAACTGAACCTTTAAAACTCTCGGATCTGAAGGCACTCAGAGAAATTCTGAGAGCACTCACTTAAACAGTTATCTGCAGAGTAGGTTAATTTTCATCAAGCACCTGCTAAATGGATCAACATTCTTATTGAAATGGGGGTTATGCATGTATAGGTGGACTGCACTGGATAGTGTGATGTAAGATGAATTCTACCCTCCAAAAATGGCCAGGGTTGGGTCAAGGTTCCTACTTAAAGGTGACAAAGGTATAAGTTTAAGCCTAAGCTCTTTAACATTTAAGGAGAAGCATTTTATTGCTGAGTGCTCCAAGTCATTCAATACAAAACTTGAGCATTCAAAAAAGACAAAAGTAATATCCCACTGCAGTGTAAAGAATTGTGCTTATACAAACTGTAGAAATACAATTTTGAAAAGTTTCCTTTGTTTTCTTTGCTGAAAGGAAAGTCTCTAGTCTACATTAAAAATGCAATTACATGTATGGAGCTATCCATCTGACTGTCTGTATCTCCCTATGGAAAGTACAGTTTTGGTGTCAAGCTTCTTCTTGCAGTATTTCAAGGACATAGTTTGTACATGTAAAGCTACAAAAGCCACTCCATTCCACAGTGAAAGGCAGGGGAACACTGCCTGAAGAAGTTATATTAGGTCTGCAATGACAGCATACTTTTTTTGGGGGGTGACTGAGGGAGGTGAACTCATCAAAGGGAGAGATGGACATATTCAAAGAGCAAGAATGCAGTGAAAGAGAGCAGAGTAGAAAGGACAGTAAATTTGACAGCAAATGCCTAGGTTTCTAACAAAAAGCACGAGTTAGAGAAGTTGTAGGCTGTACACTGGCACAGCTGTGTAGCTGGTTAAGGCAATGATGCTGTCAAAGCAGTCCAGGTGGCTACCAGAATAAGAAATCAGAAATGGAGCAGCTGATTATGAGGCCTCGAACAATACGATGCACTGCTTTTTGTCAAAACCAGAAGAGCCAATGTGCATAGAAGCAGAGTCTGTGAGGAGAAACTCAAAAGACTAGAAGAGGAACAGTTAGGCAATAAAACAATAGGAATTAGGATGAGCATGTAGGAAAATAAAATAAAATAAAATAAAATAAAATAAAATAAAATAAAATAAAAACTGAGAAAAGAGAAAAGCAAGATGGAATGCAGGTCATGGAAAATAGTATTGGTAAGTAAAAAGTCAGGCACAGTAAGAACAGAACTGAACAGCTTCACCAAATGATTGCAGATGAAACAGGTTGCTTCAAGCCAGGACTTGGACCAGATATTGCTCAGATATATTTCAAATTAGTCAATCACTCCCTATCTTCTGGCCATAGATTTCCAGGCATACCATCAAAATGTAAACAAGGAACCTGAATTCATTCTATAAAATCTCTTTTTTTTTTAATCCTACCACACGGGCTGATTCATTATAATACTTTTCCATGAAACAGACAATATTTTATGCCAGTTCCCTGGCATTTATGATTAAATCAAAAAATAAAGCAGAGTGAGGAATTCTTAGAGACCATGAAGGCAAGGTTTTACCAGTTCCAAGTTCAAAATGGCTGCACTAAACTATGTCCAGGTGGATTATACAGTTTGCCTCACGTGGGCCCTAAAAGACTTTTATCATGCCTCAAATTTAGAAGTATTTGTAAAAAGAAATAAAATTACACGTATTCTGCATTTCTGTCTCATCATTGCTACTGACACATTTTCTTAGGTCTATGACTTTAAACAGAAAAAAAATAATAACTATTTCATTTTAGAAAAACCTGTAATTGACATCATTGTCTTTTTCACAGAAATGCATTAGTTTTGTTAAGGTAGAGGACTTGTAAGATTCAGGATCTTAAGCCTGATTTTTGAAGACTGCTAGCAGTGCCAAGTCTGGTGGCGGTGTAATTATAGTAGAACATATCTGCCTAGATGGGAAATGGAGAGAAGATTTTTTTCTTATGGAGTTGAAATGCTACATTTAGTCCTAAAATACAGTAAAAATGAAGTGACCAAAGGTACTTCAAATTATCACATAAATCTGTAGTTTTTCACAGCGGTCTTGCTACCAAGAGAGTGTTACATATATCAGTATAATTTCACGGGAAGATGTAAGACTTTTTGCCTTTACTAAATATGTTTGCTTTCAGTTAAATTCTGCTTTCAGGAAAGTAAGTCGTATCACAACTAATTCCATGGACTTATGCTGATTGACTTGGAACACTCATCAGTGTAGGAGATGACATAAATGACAGTTGTGCATTAATGATTGCTGCAGGTACTCTTTCATACAAAGCATTCAAAAATGACATACATTTTCAAGTTAAAAAAATATATATATTGTGAGTTAACCAATGTTAAAAGTTAACCAGGAAACCAGGAAAGTTGAGGTGAAACTTACTGATGACTTGCCAAGGCATCTGGTGCCTTTATGTTAAAAAATGTTCATACGAAGAAGGGTATGCAAGCCCTTTTGATTTTACATTTTATTTTCCTAATATGCCAACAGAAATAAAATGGGCCAGTACCGAGGCAGACCTAGATGATGTGGACTGTAAAAAATAGTAGGCTGTGAGCACCAGCAGCCAAAGCAACAAGTAGTAAGCAACACTGATCTTTTAAAATACATTTATTTTTACTGAAGAAGAGGTTATTGTGTACCTGGCACCTTTACAATATGAACAGCAAAATAGTGAAACTGCACCAAAGCTATGCCAATCCAAATGTCTGACCGACTTCATTCCTCACTCTTTTCCTTTCTGAGCAAAAATAATAAATATACTAAGAATTCTATCCTTCCTGGTCTGTGTGGCTTTCAGATGACATTTTGAAGTGACACACAAAATTTAAAGAGAAATTTTTACTTTACAGTTGCTATTTAATCTATATTAAACCACTAATGGTTTCTTTAAACCATCTGTACTAATCTATATTAAACCACTAGTTCTTCTTATTTAAGATGTGCTGTTACCTGTTGTCAGCTGGTGCTATTCTGGCAATTTTGGGGCAGATGAGCTAATTTATTGCAACTGAGAATCTATTCACTGGACTATGTAAAGCAAGACGGGTTACTGTATTGTCTTTATAGATCATTCTTTTTCTCTACCTCCAAGATTTACATTATATTCAAATTCTACCAGGGTGTTAAGGGTAAACTAAACAACCATCTCTTCAGTGTTGCTAGTATTTGTGGCAATTGTGAAAAGCACAAACCTATACATTGCACTAAGATTGCTTTTCAAAGGCTTCTGCTGTTCCTCAAAGAGGAGATGTGTCACAGTGGCACAGTGCTAGTGGACAGACCCTGCAGTAGGTCTTGCTATGGTATCAGAAAGTGTTTCAGGAGCAAGTGGGTCATCTGGAGGAATAGCCCAACTGCCACCCTTCCAGGCACCTGGAAGCTGACAGCTCTTCAGCAGAGAGTTCCCTGGGCTCTTCGGGGCTCTGCTAGCCTGACCTTGCAGGCAGTCAGGCACCACAAAAGAGACAGTGTCAGCTGTTGCCTGGCTCTGATCACCCTTATAAAGTCCCTCTGTAAGCGATGGAGATGGTCTTTGCAGGATGTGACTGTCCATCAGTCACATACCAGAACCCTTCTTACAAGCCTTAATAAATCTAAAATAGTAACTAATGCTACAGAGATTGCAGCAACTTATGTTGAGCCTGAGAGTGCTTCAGAACAGAAGAGTAAATGTTCAGAGATATTTATTCTTTAAGTGGAGAGCTTTGGTTTGAATCAGGTGCACACAAGAAGATTGTTTCACATCCTGGCGATATCAGTAGGAGAAGTAGCAGATACCCTAGAGGACTTTCTGGACTCCAGAGGGACCTGGACAGACTGGACAACTAGGCGGTGAGAAACCTCACAAAGTTCAACAAGGCCAAGTGCAAGGTCCTGCACCTGGGTAGGAATAACCCCAGACAGCAGTACAGGCTGGGGACTGACCTTCTGCAGAGCAGTTCTGCAGGGAAGGACCTGGGTGTCATGGTGGATGATAAGTTGATCAGGAGGCAGCAGTGTGCCCTTGTGGCCAAGAAGGCCAATGGGATCCTGGGGTGCATTAAGAA
>NW_010582997.1:92074-133259 GCF_000705375.1 Tinamus guttatus
GCTTCAGGTGCGCTGAGGAACGGGGCGAGACTCGGGCCGGGCGGTCAGGGCGGGTTCGCTGCTTATCGCGCTGCTTGGCGCTCGGAGCAGGGTCCTGGGACTTGGCAGTGCCCGCAGGTGCGGGAGCCTGCACCGCAGCTGAGGCCATTCTGAGTTCTGAGCGGTGCTTTCCGAGGGGGCTCCTGCACTCGTGGTGGTTGTGCTCTTCTGATGGAGCCTGCAGGAAGGTGCAGCTTGGATTTGGTTACTTGGAGAGGAGCTGTACTCAGGAGGCAGCCAAGTGCCCCACTTGTGCTGGAGGCTCCATGGTTTACCCAGAACTTCCTGAAATACGTCTCAGATCCACTTTTAGCAGTATTGCGTGCCTTGTTGGTTCCCTATCCCTTTACTTGGAAATAAAAAAAAGCCATTTTTTTGATGGTCCCTGAGGTACGAATGTTACTATGTTGCAGAAAATCTCTTTTTGCGTTAGCCATCTGAAAAACACTCTGGTAGCAGCTCAGGCCAGGTTTCAGTTTTCAGAAGAAAATCTGTTTTTGCATTAGCCATCTGAAAAACACTCTGGTGGCAGCTCAGGCCAGGTTTCAGTTTTCAGAGAGTCTCAACTTCATTAACAGTCCGGAAAAGTCACGTTACACGATGGCAAAACCACTCCAAGCTTTCCTGCTGCTACTTTGGGAACGGTGACGGTCTTGATTAGAACCGAGAAGCGATCAGAGGCTTTCCTTTCTTTAATCTGCAGTACATTAATGCACAAAACAGCCTGCTGTTTACTTGAAAGCTGCATCAGTTACATAATTGCAATATTACAAATTATCACTTAAATAATTACAGTTGTTTTTGTAAACAAATTGATCCGTAGTATCCTCCAGCAGAAAAGGAACAGTTTAGACCTGGTTCTGGCTTGCCTTTTTGTTTCTCCAGATGCCTGAGTGTTTTCCTGGTAACACAAGTAATTTGCTCTTCATCTTTAAGGTTCCTGTAATCCATACAGCCCCTTAAGGGAATTACAGACCATGCTGTGTGCAGCTGATGGTGCTCTGTGCTTAATACGGTTATTAAGATCTGAGAAGCTCTTCTTCCCTGAAGCGTGGCCTGCTCTTCTGGTTTTCTAACCTACGGTACCGTTTTGGAAAATGCATTGAATATATTCTAACCTGGCCCACCAATACAAGCACCAGCAGGTTACTTCAGAACACTTATTCCTTGGACTAGAGCCTACTCTAGATTCTGAAATGGATCCAAGCAGGAAACTTCAAGGTGTTACAGTCCTTGAAAACTTGTCAGTCAAATAAATGTGTCACAGGAATCTTTGAGTACATTTTTCTTGCCACTTGGATCATACCAGTTGCACAGAAATCATACCTGTTTCATTGACACTCGTGTTTACCTTTTATGAATTTGAATAAACATCATTTTAAGAAAGTGGTCTTAGGAAATGAACAAAAATGCCTTATTTCATGACTAATCCATTGTTAGTATACCCTACCACCTTTAACTGTGCACCCTAATTCCTATCACCTCTTGTTTTCTTTTGCTTTTCTTACAGCTTCTCTGTCACTGCTAGTTTGTACCAATGTACTAGCTGTTAGAGAAGGCTAGGCAGTGATGCTTTCCGGTCTTAAATATATAAATAAAACTCTGGTTTTAGATATTTGGTCCCAATGAGGTTAAACAGTAAAATTTGCCCCAGTATGGGTAAGGTTTCACCATCCAAAAACCCTGGTGCAAATCTTGACTTGCTACTCCTTATTTCTTCCAAGGTACTTGGAGCTTTCTCAAACTGCTGAGATTACTAGCTTCTGTCCTCCTACTGTCTTAAACAATCCTTGCCTGGTGCTTGTAAGAAAGCATATGAAATGTTGGGATAAACTTGAGGCGTTCTTTACTAGAAAAACACAATGTATATAAGGCAAGTTGCTTGCTGCCTTAAGTAAGTGTGAGCTTCCCCAGTAGTGAGATTACAGCTTTTAAAAATGTTTGTGCAATGCCTAGCAAAATGAAACTGCAATCCTGGCTGGCTTCTCTGAAGATATCTATTTTTTTCATTGAAAATGAAGAATGATCTTCAGAACCAAGTTCTGAAACAACCAGTGTACACTTCTCATACACGCTATTGGTGTCTGCCTGCACATGTGCTGACATAAGGTCTTTCACAGGGACACAAAATCTAGGGATCAAGAGAGCTTCTGCAAAGAGTATTTCACAGCAGGGGAACTACTTGTAGGAAACAAGTAGGTTCTGATAGCCAGTACATCTTTTATGTTTGTTTGTTTGTTTGTTTGTTTTCTGATATATTCTAGGAAATCATGTTCAAACTGTCCAGACTGCACGAGCAAGTACATTTGGATCCCTAGGGAGAGGGAGCTGCCGAATTGGAGCTAAATTCCTATTTATTGGTGCATGTACATGTTAATAACGTGCATGGTGGCCAGGAATAGCCTTAAGATCATGTGTTTATCATGCTTATTTGATAGTATCTCTTCTGTAGGTAATGATAATTATAACATTTTAGTCTCCATCATATAAAATAAAATGTTATGTAACAACTTTTCCCTTACCTGGGGGAAGTCCATTTGTATACCTCTTGAATCTAGTTCCCATCCCTCATCTACAAAGTCTTCTCTGTTTAGGCTATGTAATTCTCTGTTGAACGCAGAAAACTGACAAGTGACACATTATGGATGTGTGTCTGATCTTCAGGAATGTATCTTGATGTTCCAGCAGACAGATCTCTGCCACTTAAGACCTTAAGTTAACTAATAGTTTGTTAATTTCTGTGTGGACTACTGATCATTTCCACAAGTTGTCCATTTTATGCAGCAAGTCATACCTATCCTGATTCATAGTCCCAATCCACATTCCATTACCTGCTCCCCAAGCTAAGGCCACAATTAAAGCAAAGTCATGTTTTGGCTCCAAAGCTGTAGGATGGAATATATATACCCAGTTGCCTTGAAATGTGAGAGAAGCTATAAGGAGATTAGACTTTTACAGACACGCTTTGGGACACTGCACATTAACAGTTGGGCAACATTAAGTGCTCTGAAAGTTTTGGAAGAACTCGCGTACATTTTAGCTTTTAATATCTAGAAATTGGCTTATGTATGATCTGTAATTCCTCGGAAGCTTTCTAACTAACGTTATTGGGTCATATTTTCACATGCATAACAAAACGCGTTATGTTGACTCAAAGGCTACCTTCTTGCCAAGTTTTCAGTCAGTGCTAGAACTTTCAAAGTAGAAGAAGAAAGTGGGGGAGGAAGGAGTGAAGTCTCTTTTCAATGTTGAAAAAAGAAAATGTTTGTGTCCTAGAGGATTGCAAATACTATTTGTATTAGTAATTGCAATTTTAGCCAAGATTTCTCAAGAAAAAAAGAAATCAAGTTGAAAAAGACACCTCCCAAAATCAGGCTAAAGCATTAAAATATGAGGAAAAGAAAAAAAAAAAAAGAAGAAGAAATATAAGCAAAAAACCCAACTGCTTCAGTGGAAACTTTTAGAAATATTAATCCCAGCCTCAACTTAAGCATGAGTTTTGGGCACTGAAAACTTAATTTATCAAAAGAGCACATGCAGAATTAAGAATCGTTTGCTATGTGATGCAAAACAAATATTCATTAGATTTGGATAAATATAGCCACAAGTATGTGAGACAAAAAGAACTTGTACTAAAATATATTTTGGAAGAATTTTGAGCACATTGTGTTACGAGAACAAAGCAAAATGGAAATGTGGCCATAATTGAAACTCGCGCTGAAGATTATCATTCTTTGACATGGATAATTTTTAACTCCAGGTTAAAAAAACATTTGTTCTTAGCTAGAAGCAGAGAGATCCCATGGTTACACAAAAGGGACACTTAGATTTGCTAGCCATACGCAGGAAACAGCAGTATTTTCTATTACAACCATGTAGAAGTCCAAAGGCCACAAATTGTAGGAGAAATGGGGACATAAAAATGTACCAATTAGTCTTTATATTGAAAGACAACAAAATGCCATTAGAGAGTCTCTTTTCTGCCTGTGAAAGAGCGCCGGTGCCTTGGTAACTCTTAGTACATGCTTTGATCAGCAGCGTCACGGCTTGAGCGGCCCACGCGTTGGCTGCGGTCTCCGTGCGAAGTCCTGGCTAACGAGGAAATGTCGGTTTTCCTTGCTTGCTCTAACAGCCGTGCAGCTTATGTTGCATGCTGCTCAGTTTGTTCTGACAGCATGCCAACCTGATGGTGGGTGGTAGTGTTAGCTAAACTGTCAAATACATGGTTACTGGCAGAAGACATCACACCTGTATAAATTTGAAGTAATTTCCTGTAGTCTTTTGTGTGTGTGTTACTTCTGTATCTACTCAGAGGAATGCATATCTACTTCTATATCTACTCAGAGGAATCTACTTGTAGGAATGCAGTCACTGGTTCCTAAAGTGTGACTTGGCTTCTGCTTTTATAATCATTGCGTGCCGAATTTTGGCTGCTGAGTACCCCATCATTTTCTTGCTGGATCCAGTAGGAATGGTGAAAATCAGTTATAATATCATCATCTTTGGTACCAGTTTCAAATGCAGGAATAAACAGAACTGTTTCACAGAGCTGTCAGTTTTCCATGTACCGTAAGTAAGCTGACTATGATCATGTGAAAAATGCACTGCAGGGTCCGAACAGTTGAACTCATATAAAAAGTATTGTGGAAAATACCTACAAATAAGCAGAAATATCAGTTTCTGTATACCTCCTTTTTTGCAAGCATTTTTATCCTATTCAGTCATTACATGTTCTAAAGTTTTGCTGCTAAAGATATACAATTTTATCACATGTGACACTGTTTTTATTTAAGACACTCCTTTGTGTTGTGCTCTGTGCTAGATATACGGTTAGGTAAAAATATAATTGCAATGCATGTTATGTAGGCACATACAGAAACATTATTATTTTCTTCATCTTTCATCGTTTTCTTCTTCATGGACTTTTCTATGGTAAATGCATCATTTATAAATGTTGTCCAACCTGAGTTGTAACTTGAGGAGTTACAGCTGCTCCTGTTACAGAATGAAAAACGTGCTGGTTTTGTCTGACAAAAACAGTACATAAAAAAGTGCGTGACTCATTACTGAACAAATGCAGAGTGCCTAAGAAAGCACTGTAAATCTACAGTTTGTCCTTGAGAGCTAGACTTTGCACCATGCTTCAGATTTACTTAGAAACAAGTATTCCTGTTAGCTAGGTATGTCTGCAATCTTCAGAGCATTATTTATAGCCATTAGCAGAATACTCAGTAGTTAGGACTTAATCCTAAATACTCTAACATAATGAAAGCATGCAGGGGACAGATATTAAATCTTTTGGTGGAATCTTAGTTCTGACTTCTGTGATACTGTGGAAATGATATTAATCATAATTTTATCGTAACATTTTTTCACATGAAAAACGTTACTGAAAAACGGTGCTGAAAAGCACCATTTAACAGACAGGAATTTATGCTGCATACTGTCCAATTTGTATGTAAAGGTAAGGCAGGTGCTCCATTTTTAATGCTTGCTCTATTTTTTACCTGTTTACTTTTTTTTTCTGTGCACTTTGAACTTGAAAATTGCAGTGAATGTATGTGTAAGGGTGGACTTATCCTAGGAATACAATTCCTTTTTCCAATCCATTGAGTTTCTATTAATATTTGCCATGAGACACTGTCTTTGTACACTTAAGAACAAGGTTTTCATCTGTTCTAGTTGTTGAAACAATAGCACCATTTAAACTGATTAGAATGGCTTGTTCTCTGTTAAACATTGTGCTCTGTGGTAGAAATATATATTCTCTTTTGTCTGAAATCTTAGATGAATCAACTAGATTATTTTTGAGGAGGGGAATAAAAGCACTGGCATATATATAAAAATCTGAAAGTGACAAATTAAATGCACTCTCATGTCTAGTATTGACTAGACTTGAACAAGGATTATGAAAGAACTTAAGGAAAAATAAAATACTGATTTTTAACAAGCAAAATATTAGTGATATTATGGTATTAGATTGAAACAAGAAATGAATGTAGACTTGTGGTCATGTTCCACAAGTCAGTCTTGCTGTTTGTTTGTTTGTTGGTCAGTCTTTCTGCAAAATTTAATGGATTGTAATTGAATTAATAAGTTATTTTGTTCATTTTGAAAGTGATCTTATGTATATTGCTGTCCATTGCTGATTTCTCTGGGGTTAATCTATGCAAGAGTGCATTTTTAGTCTGTTATTTTAGGATTTATTTAAACATCATGATGTGCAAGAGAACTCTAATGAAAGTAGTGGGGAGAAGGAGAAGAAGGAAATGAGGAAGGGAAATTTTACCCTAAGGTCATAGTAGAAATGTTTTCCATTTCATGTTGGCAGGTTCATTTTACTTGGCAAAGATGCTTCTTATAGAATCAGCTCTCATTGCTCAGAGGTGACCATTGCCAGACTTAATTACTCAATTGTATTTGGAAACAATTAGGTTACCCATCAGCGAAACAGTAAAAATAATCACAGCGCTAGCATGCTGTTGCACTGGAACTTTAATGAGCACGTGTTAAAGCTGTCTTACTTTGCTGTCGTGTATTAATGAAAGGAAAAGTGTTTAAAATATGCTCCTCAATATCGGAAAAATGTAAAGACTTATATAAAGATTTTTTTCCTTATATTTTTCAGTTAAGCCCTGTTAGAACACTACAATAATGGCATAGTAGCCTTTCATGTAAGGTAATTATCTCTCTCCATGTACAGTAGGGTTTTTTTAACAAGGATTTTGGGAAGTAATATCGTAATTAGTTGGTTTTGGTAAACTTTATGTCTATTACTAGATGCACACAAGGTAAATGCTGTTTGTCCAAACAAGCTAACAAGTAAGGAAATGATGCACCTAGAAAATCAGGAGGCACTTACCTTTGCAACAGGAACAGTGAATTTTCCATGCCTTTGCTCTGGTGTGTTGCACACAGCGGATATGTAGCAGACCCCATTTGAACGGTTAGACATCTCTGAAAGATCACAGAGTCACAGAGCGGTTGAGGTTGGAAGGGACCTCTAGAGATCATCTAGTCCAACCACTGAAATGCCTCATTTGAATTCGCTAGTGCTTTTCATTTTTGCAAGGCTCTGGGGCAGTGTAATCTCATGGGCATGCCGACTGCTACTAATCCAAATGGAAGAGCACAGGAGTTTCCAGCAAGGGAGCTTCGCTCATTGCCGATAAGATAGACTGATGAGACGAGACTGCACTTTTCAGAGTGTATTTGACAAAGCAGGTCGCTTGTGCCTCCTGTTCCTCCAGAGAGCATGTGGGCTAATTGTCAATTAAAATATATAGTTACTTGCCCAACTGATCTCAAAAAGCTGAAAGAAATGGTGTGAAGTTGAGCACTTCTGGATCTGGTATTGTGATGGGCAGAAACATGCTTTGCCTTGTGCTGTGATATTTTTGTGGTATCAGACTGCCACCACTTCCCTTCACTGTCCTTTTTTACCCTATGTGGCTACTGCCCTTGCATGTTTTGGATATGCTCAGCATACATCATAAGAAGTGTTATCTCTAAATAAGTTGCCAGTGATTATTGTTTCTGAGTATCAGTAAATCTATTTTTACTGGATTTATACAGTACAGATGAAAAGATGTTTACAGCAGAATGTAGTATTATTTTGTACTGTACTATGATGTTTTCAATAAAGTAACTTTCTCTTTTTCTTTCTTTTCTTTTTTTTTACTCCCACAGTTTATATTGCAACACTTTATTTATGTGCCCTGAATCAACCCCACTATCGAGGCAGTTTGCTATTATTCTGCAAATGTTTTCCTATGAAATAACAAAATGCTTCCCATATTGTGTGTATCGGCAAACAAGTTCAGGTCCTTTAAGTCCTATCTGAAAGGATGAGCCTCCCTGTCCTGTGAGCTAAAAACGTATTTTGTTTTATTTCCTTCTGACTACATAGAAAATTCACCTTTATTCGGCATTTGTCTGTTTTAACCGTGGTGTCTGTTTAGTGGTCTGTAGATTGGCCTAAATTCATCTTAGATTTTTTTTTATGCCTAGTATTTTGACAAACTTGAAATCACTTTGCATGATAGGATTATGACAGTTTTCTGAAATGAAGGCAGCAGCAGTATGATGTGTGACAACAGCAACTCTGAGTTCCTAGCAGCCCTGCAAAATTGATCGGAATAGCGCTTTCTTGTATGGCATCTTCAGGGAAAACTCAGTACGAGATTACTATAGAAACCTTTGTAGAGGAAGTAGAAGTCATCTTGCTGTGTTTTTTCCGATATTAAAAACAAAAGGGCTTCTCCAGCCAGGTACTTAAAATGAGGTATGGGTTTGACAGGCTCCTGCTTTGCAGGATCAGAGTGAGATAGAAGGACCATGGCTATGCCTTGGGGTGGCTTGCAGCTTGATCTCTAGGCTTGCCTTGGAGGAGGTGGAGGAGGCAAGGAGACATAACGCTAGTGTCCACTTTGAGGAGCCAAGCTCAGGATGGGAGGGTGGTGACGCATCACCACATGCATCGTGTGAGGCAGTGACTGCTGCAGTCGTAGAAAGGCCCCGGCACGTGCTCATCCCCACAGCATTTCCACCCAGCACAAGTACCACTTCCAGTGCTAGGCATGGCAGTGCTGCGGTAATATAGGCATATGCAAAAGAGCTGCAAAATAGCTTACTCAAGCCCTGGCTGTGTCAAGAGAGGTTGCAGTGCCCAGCTGGACTTCAGCTGGTCTGCCAGGTCTCCGGCAGTGTCCGACGGCTGGGTCTGGAGCACACGCGCAACTGAGGGCCTGACACAGCTGCACAGCACTGCCTGCGTTGCAAAAGGCCTTTGGAGGATGAGAGGACATGCCCTTGCTTGACAGCTCCTCAGTTGCACATAGGTGCATCAATCTCAGATGTTCATTGTGCAGAGAATGAAGGACAAGGACAATGCTCTTGAGAAATTCAAGCTATGGAGAAGATAAAGGGAAAATATGCAGTGCATTTTGAGGATAATGTTACCCATGTATCAAAAGCAGAGAGGCTTTGTGGCCTGTGGGGTTGCTTAAGGTACACGTGTAAAAAGCTTGTGCATAGTGCACTTCAGTCCAAATTAGAATGGAAGTAAAGATTGGGGTTCAATTGATAGACACATACAAATACAGATACTGTGCATGCACTATTGGTACTCCTTTATTTTGCAAGAAGATTGTAATTAGTCTTTAAATATACAAATAAAAACTTCAAGCAATGTATTTGGTTTGATTCCTACATGTTCTTCCCCGACTCCTCTCTTGTCTTCAGGTGGTTTTTTTCTTCTAGGAAAAAAAAAAGTGTTTGTCTTGGATTGAGCTTTTTTTTTCCCCTCTGTATTTTCCAAATTAATGTGGATATTTTTTAATTCAACCTTCTGGACATAATCTTCAACTTTAAGCATTTACAGTGTCAGAGAGGTTAAAATCATAACCACCTCTGCTTACACTGTCTCTTTGGCCCCCAAGATTTGTAAATCTGAAGTTAGAAATTGGAAGGGTTTTTATGTGTCAGTTGGGCCCTCTGCCAATTGCTAATAAGCTGTGTCTGTCCTAGTGCAGCTTTTGGCCTTTCCCAGTCTCTGGAGCTCAGATACCTTTGGTCAGAACTGTGTCTTCAGCAACACTTGGGTGGACAACAAGGAAACTTAAAATCCCTAAGGCTGGAGGGCAAAGTAGTGCAGCGGCAGGTTGTACTAGACATTCAACATTCAGCCAGGTTAGAGAACTCATGTTCTCCATCCTTTCGTTGTCCTTGTTTATTTGAATGCCTCATAAAATCAAGCTGTAAACCAGCATTAACTTCCAACCCAATGCAGTGTGACAGCTATTCTTTCTAAACAGTCATTACATGCAGCATGAAGTGACAGATAAGGGTGTCAGATCTTTCTAGGAGCAAATATGCAATACAGGTATTGGTGGAGTTAAAGGACTTGCATAAAATCCTCTTTTAGTATCTAGGCCAGATTTTTCTTTGCTTCATGTTCCATTGGCTAGCACATGAACACACTATGCATTTTTTTTTCAGAAGAAATACGTCTATAATAAGCTTTCTCATAAAAGAATTATCTGCTCATGCTTGGTTGTACAAAGATATTTATGCAGATAAGGTAGCACATGAACAAGTCATGTATTTTTTCAGAGGAAATGTCTCTATAGTGAACTTTCTTATAAAAGAATTACCCTCTTTGTATACTTAGGGAGCGGAAACAATTCCAAATAAACAATGCTTCAGAGCCAAATTTCCCTGCAGGACAATGGGATAATCTGATTTCACAAACTCATGATTGCTTTTTATAATTTCAGTTCACATTTATCAAAAGTAAAGAAGACTGCTGTCTTATTGAATTTTTAGTTGTCGCTAGTACCTCTATCACACAGTCCCGTAATTAGATAATTTTTACTGAGATGGTAATTCCTTTTATAAAGTTTCTACATGCAGTCTGTTTGAATGTCATTGTCAGGCTGCATTGCTTAAAATTAGTCTTGACAGTAAAGCAGACTTTCCTTCTGCATGTGAATGAGGACAATAAATAGGAATAGTGGAGAGCTCATAAATGAGAGAAGCAGTTGGAAGCAGACCTTGCTGAAATATTCCTGTTCAGTATATTATTGTTTCTAGCGCTTGAGCACTGCTGGTCCCAGAGGGTTTGGTTCTGCCTTTCTATGAACTGCACACATTAAGAGTAAGATGCATGTCCCTTCATAGTTGAAATGCTAACCTAGAGGAGGAAGCTTCCATCTGTGGAATGTTAATTATGCCAATGTTTATAAAATGCAGCTAAGCAGCAGCCACATGATTTCTGTGGTAAGAAACTTCCAGACTTCTCTCAGGATTTTTGAAAGCAGTATTGAATCCTCTGTCCATAGACTTTTTGTTCAAACCTAGTTGTTTTTCTCAAAGATTCTTTGACCATGTAGGTGATTGAATATGGCCCTTACTTTAAAGGACTGTCTTTCTGTTTTCTGGCAGGCTTGTCAGCAGCCAAATTGCTGTCTGAATCTGGACTTAACGTGGTGGTCCTTGAGGCCCGGGACAGAGTTGGAGGAAGGACATTCACTATTAGGGTAAGTGCTTCATGAGATGCCTAAACCTCTATCATACTGGTCTGCTATGTTGTGGTTGGCATGGTCAGAGAGTGGGCAGAGGGGGAGTAGAGTTCCTGAAGAACACAGATGTCTCAAGTTCTCGTCATTTCTATGAAATAATAGTGCTCTGTTTGGACGGGCTCCATTTAATTATATGCCAGTGTGCCTTCCAGCAAGAGACACTGTAAAACTGGTCTGGAAGTCATCCTGAGAGATGTCAGACAGGATCCAGGTGCCAGGATAGACTGCCTGGCCTCCAGCTACCTTTCCAGGAAACTGCAGGTCTTCTGTGAGTGCTGTGTCGGATTTGCCAACCCTGCATAGAAGTCTTGGATAACTTAGGTTGTCCAAAATGTTGTTATACACCTGCACTAAGGCAACAGAACTGCCCACTTAATCCATACTCTTTGTACTCAGCAGGATCTGCTGGTCCTATAATATTAACAGAGGGAATCTGAGTCCCTGAATCTGAAAGCATATAGCCCCTCATTCCCATCCCACACTGTATACTGTAACAGACATGATAGCTAGAAACCTTACAGGAAAAGCCTGGGTATGATCAAACATCTTTATAGCTCAGACATGTATTTTAGCACAGCTTAAAATTATCTGAAATAACATTCCTGCCTCTAAAAACGGACTGCAATTTGTTCACCGTTTAAAGGAAAAGCAAAATCCCAATGAAACACCAGAGCTGCAGGGTAATGCAGTATGTGCATTATCTCTGTTTCCCACTCTGAACATAGGGGAGAGTTAAATTTTTGTCAGAGGCCATTGCTTAGGAACTGGAGATAAACAGTGGAGTTTTAGCAGAACCCATTGTACGTGAAACATGAAACATAAACAACCTCTCTCTGTGACACTGAAAATGCCTAGCCTAAAATGCTCGCTATAAACAATGTTAAAAAGAATTACAGTCCTGGGACGTCAGTCTGCTCATAAGAGTGTGTGCCTGTGAATTTTTTTGCTGTGTTCCCAAGAGTGTGCGCTGCTGGTCCACGCGGTGGTGACATGAATTCTGAAAAAGTGGGGTCAAACTTTTAACAAAAGGATGGATTTAGCTGGATATTTCTTCATGTTCTGTGTGTGAATAAAAAGCTAATTTTTTGTAGTGAAGCTTAAACAAGAGTTAAACTGTATGATGGAGTGAAGACAATATGGTCTCAGTGTCTCTGTCATTACAGGGATCAAAATTGCTTACTCTTAAGTAAGCCAGTGTGCCTTGTCTCCTGTGCATGTAGTTGCAGTGATACACAGTATGGAATAATTCATTTTAATTCTAGATATTTATATTGAAAGGTTTCTCACAAAGCTTCTGATTCTTGTTTTCTTTCTTTTGACAGAACGAGAAAGTTAATTATGTAGATCTTGGTGGATCATACGTAGGACCTACCCAAAACCGGATTCTTCGACTGGCAAAAGAGCTGGGTGTCGAGACATATAAAGTAAATGTAGCAGGCTATGCCATCCATTATAGGAGGGTAGGTACTACATTTTTCATGTTCATGTCAGGTACCTAAAAGTAACACTGAACTTTGGAAATTACTGCTAGTCATTAGAAGGGTTCTATTTAAACTTCACTTTTAGTAATCATCTAAATAGTATGCAACTGTTTGAAGTATTATTTTTATGTTCTGACTTATCAGCAGTTGGACCAGTAATTCTTGTTTTCTTTCATAAAGAGTACACAAGTCAACCTGATGGCAGTTAAAAACTGGGGCCACATTTGGCACCTGATTTTTTTTTAATCATATCCTGTACTGAGTTCTTAGGGTTCCTTCAGATCCTGCTTTCCTATCCTTCAAAATGCTGCTCAGAAGCATGGGAATCATTTGTGTTTAATTGCACAGATGTGTTCTTGTGTTTGTTTTGCATTCCTCTGTTGCATCTTTGTTATGACTTTGTTATTAGCTAAGAAGGAAAAACAGAACATGATGCCTTTCCAATCCAAGTAGCTAGAAGAAAGCAACCTCAAAGATTTACCTCTTTGGCAGTACTTTGCATTGTAGCACTGTCCATATCTCAGTAAAATAGTAGCACTTACGACTTCATATTTTCCCTTTCTTGGCCACCTTCACGAAAAGCCCTTACCTTCCAGTGTGATGGATGATCAATTGTCTAAGCTTCCTGCTTTTGTGCAAGTGCCAATTTGCGCTCAGGAAGCCAGTCTTATCACTGAGCAAACAGTAATCTAAAAGACTCTTAATTCCTTCATGCTGCCCCTCCTTTTCCCCACCCAGGCTACCCCACAGAAAAAAATGGAAGTTGGTCAGGTATAATGGAGTTTTTTCCTGAAACTTAGGGCAATTCTAGTTCTGAAATACAAACCCTTGCTTAGTGCAAGACATGCCATTTAAAATATCATTTACATCCAAGGATATGATACCACTAGATAATACTTTGTTAGACAACATAATCTTACAGGGCAAAAGTATAATGTACTTTTCCCAGTGATATAACTTGCTTTCTTTCAAGCCTATTAAAATCCCTCCCAATCCCTTAGAACAGAATTCATCTCACTTAAAACTGGATGTGTGGAAGCTGGACATCTAATCTGACACTCATTTAGATTCTCTCTATAGTTAATGATGAGAAACAAGGATTCTAAGCTGTATGTGTGAGATGTGGGACAGAGGGAGTTTTAGATAGCTATTTTTGAGTAAGTAACTAGTATGAAAGTGAACTGAAATGAAGCCTATCTGCAGAGCAATTTTCTGACCCATGTATTAGTTCTTTAGCCCACCACCTTTATCTTCAGGTCTTCCTCTAAACATCTTTTTTTTTTTTTTTTTAATCTGCTTAAAGAATTTCTGTTTTAAAAAGTAACTTTTGTGCTTTCAGAAGACTATACCCTTTATACCCTTTAGTTTTGGTACTTAGCATTCTTCGTCTGAACAGGGCTCAAAATCTGCAAGGGTCAGTGTTGATGTGCTTGATAGGCAGCAGGAAAGGCTATATTGTGGTTACTTAACTGGTGTTATTTTTATTACTTACTTTAGATTCCTCCTAGAATTAGAGCAATGCATTCATGCTGGGAGGCTTTAGAACCTGGTACTCTAACTTCTCCATATTGGCTGGTTTCATGCTGTGTTCACAAAATAGGCATATTTTAAATAATTTCATAGACACAGTACTTAAAAATAAATTGCACCGCCTGGAGTAAAATAAGTGTAGTCCTACAGCAAGGGAACTGGTCTGATTTGTACCCCCTGAATGTTTGGCCCAGTCTGCTTAGTTTAACAGACTTAATTTAATTTAACCTCAGACATAAATCTCTTACCTTCTTAAAAGGCACTTATCATTTGTATTTTAAATAAAAGACTTTAATGGGTTACATGAATTTGATTCCTTAATCCATTTTGACACTAAATATGCAGGTTTTGTGGGGTTTTTTGGTCACATATTACATTATTCATGTCCTTCCTTACAACCATATCATTTTTTTTTGGTGTTCTTCGAAGTGGAAGTATGTTCCTAAGCAAGAGGCAGAATTACATGCTAATCACGGCCTCGAAGAGAGGCTTAGTTATTGAAACAGGCTGACAGCAAATGGAACATTAAGGTTTCCAAGTGTGGGCAGGCTTAAACACTAAATAAATTATAATAGTACTCTTCCTCCAGTGGCTCTCTTTCTTCCCCTCTGAGGTTTTTCACCATTTTTTTCCTGTCTTCTTCCTTGAGAGCTTGTGTAGTCACAGTGTTTTAAGGACCTCTTGCTGCTGAATTTTCTTATGTCCCATTTCTGCATAAGACCTGTTGAAAACAAACTGTTTTGGGCTAAGGTGATGGTGGGAGCTCAGTGATCTTGTGACTTCTACATTTTACCTCCTACTTACTGTTCGCATGCTTCAGTGATGAGCTGTCCAGCAGGGATTTGTGTTGTCTGTAGAGAGAGGAGAGACATCTTTTATATTCATTAAAGATACTTCTGGAGCCCAAATAGCGGTAGTATTTCCTAGATAACAGAAAAAGGATCCAGAGCTTAAATATTCATCTGGGAGACTGATGTGTTGGACTAACAAACTGTCAGCTGTGGGCCAGGTGCTGTCTTTCAGGTTTGAAAAGTATTGCCAAAAACTTCTCTTCTTGCATCTCATCTGCTATTTCCCTCGGTTAATGACTGTCGAAGATCATGTAGCCAGGGTGGGAGAGGAGGCTCTGTTCCCAAGGGTGTATCCTGCAGCTTGCAATCCAGCAGCGTTTTTCTCAGAGACAAGAGCCAGCATTTTCTGAGGAGCAGTGAAAGACAGCTTTCAATTTTGCGTGACAGTTATTTAACCATACATAACCATACGTAACCATACATTGATCTCTTGTTTATCATATTAATATAAATTTAGTTTTGCTCTTCTTTCTGAAGGCTTCCAGGATACAGCTAGGACCAAATTAGATGGAAGTGAGGAAATCATTTATTAAAGAAGGGGAAGCAGCCAAGGGAAAGTGCAAATCCCCTGAGTGTTTTCAATGAACTGCTGCTCAGAAAGGATTTTTTCCCATGTGTGTGTGGAATTTATTACATACTGTATGCTTCAAAAATTGTGTTGCTTTGTGTAGGCAGATTTCCTTTGTAGTCACAGTTTATTTGGAAAACTTTGTATGTATGCTAGTGTTCATCGTTTTATATTTATTCAGAAATTTCTCCATATCTTGTCATTCCAAATATGAAGCTTCAACCTGTAGCTTCTGTTACAAGCTGCTACACTTTCTTTGCAGACAGCTTGTGTTATGTCTGCTGTCCTGTTGTTCAGAAAGCATGTTTTAGGAGTGAGAAGAGTCAGCGGTGCTGGAGTTCCCCTTTCCAGAAGGTTAGGATAGCCTTTTAGTTTTATGGAGTTCCTTGAAGGTCACACTGCGCTCTGCTTTTACTTCCATATTGACAGAAGAGTCTTTCCTTCAACTAGTTTTGAGATTAAGAGATTAACGTGCAGCAGGTAAATCTGTGATTAAGTCTGTGCAAATTGCTGTGAATCTGTAGTTCAGGCACAAGAATTGCCGAAAGACAAAAGCACTACAGGGCTTGCAAGGTTACTCACTGGAGGTAATCAGTGAGGGGAAGGGAAGGGCACAGGAGGGCTCACACGCTGAGGAGCTGCTGTGCTGGCTGTGTGTGCTGTGCAAGGATCAAGGGCAGAAGCCGTCCCTGCACTCGCGGTCAATGACAGCTCCTCCTCTGCTTCCTGATGGACAGGAGCCATTTTTGCCTCTATCAGATTTGGGATATCTATTCCTCTTGCCCACCTTGAAACTCAGGGTGGTGCCACATCTACCTTAGTTGAGGTAGATGAGACTCGATTCCTGTAGCTGCATCTACACTCCAGAGCGTAGCCCTGTGTGGGGAGAAGGTGGACCTTGCAAAGGCCAGACCTTAGAGGCATTCTTCCTCACCTCTGAGCTACAGTGCTTAAGGTTGTTGTTTCCTTTGGATCAGTGTGGAGCAATTAATCCTGGCAGGCAGCAGGATTCAAATCGGAGGTCTACAGAATAGCGTCCAACACACTAGGAAATGAAAAAGTTAGATAAACTCTGTGGGTCAGTCCAGCAGCCTTATGTTAGCATGGGAACAAAGCCAGTAGATTATTTGCCTTTCAGTTAAGAAAACAGCAGTTCTCAAAATAGTCCAGCCAGAACACTATAAACTTGTTTAAAAATGGGCTATTGCAAGATCTCGCCTGCTGCAGGGAGCTTCTATGTGAAACAGGCAGTCTGAGCTCCTCTACTTAATGGGAAGGCAGTATTAAAACGAAATGAATAACATAACTATCCCCAAGTCATTTGGCCTGGATTTATCCCCTGCCGTGGATATGTTTGTGTAGAATGGTGAAAAAATCGATGTGGCCGAGACAACTTAAATCTTTCTCTTTCTGATGGATACTAGGAACTTCTTTTGGAATTTCTAAGAATTGAGCTTTCCTCTGATCACCTGGAACCCCTTGTGCAAAGAGCGGCTAGAACATATGTGAACCATTTCAGACTCTCTAAGATCAGCCTCGGTCTCCCTCGATCTTTTCAGAGCTTTGTGGCTTTGTTGTGTTTTATTCCAGCTTTTTCTGCCATTATGTCCAATCTTACTAAAGTTTTATTTGTTTATTTGTTTGTTTTTAACCCTAGAGACCAGCAAGTAATCCAACTATGAACTCTACTATCTCTTGTTTTTTCACAGATCTGAAAGAATGAAATATGTGTTCCCATTGGTCTCCTAGGCTGTACCATTAACTGAGGATATGGGGATAATAGTATTTTCAGATCAATAATAGAAGTATATATATTCATTTTAAAATAGCAGATGAATTAATCTCCAAAGTGACACATATCATACTGACTGCTGATACCATAAAATTTATTCATCCGTCCTCAGAAGAGTCTATGGTCATGGTTTGTAAAACTTGAAAGCTAGTATAGTGATGGAAAACTTGCAGTAAAATGTTAACTAGCCAGATAGTGGGCAGGTTCTCCCTGCCTCACCCCATCACTCGGTCTGCAGCAACCTGAATTATTTGGATCCTGAACCTATTACTGCTTAACACATTAGAGTCAAGACTGGGAGTCGGGAAGGCACATACCCTGTAGTGGAGTTACTGAGAGGCACTTTTTTCAGGCTATTCAATAAAAGGAGTAGGTTTGTCTGAAACCAAGGTGGATAGGAAATGAGAACAGCTTTTTAAAATCACCTTAAAAGAAGTTACTCTTTATTTTTTTGAACAAGCAATCATTTTTCTTGAGTAAAGTCAGCCAAGGGTGTGAGAGCTGTGTACAAGTTACACACTTGCAATGCAAGTGCTGTTACTATATTAGCTAGCTATGTGAAAAAAAGGTCTGGAATGAACAGTAAAAATCTTCAGGAAGTTTTCAGTGCTGCTCTTGAACTGATGATTTGTCTTTTATCTTTGTCCTTGCAATATAGGCATCACAAAACTTCAGTAATAGCTTACTTTTTCCTGTTTTAGGTGGCCCAACAATATTGCACCTCATCTCTGCATAAAGGCAGGGTTATTAATTTTAAAGCACATCAAAATAGGCACATTGAAAACACCTGCATTTGTGACAGAAGTAAAAAGTTTGGTAGTAGCTGTATGGGATGATCATTTTGCAAAACAGTTATACAATAAGAAGAAAACTATTAGCAATATTTTAGTGCTTCCAATAGGGATTTTCCCATTCTGTTGCCACACAGAAGTGTGTTTTGCACATGAAAATGCACCTGGAGAAGGGTGGAGCAACCCTTCCCCCTTCACCCCAAACATACATAGTCTCCTCCAAGATAATTTCTAAAACAAAAAGAAAATGGGAAGAGATAAATTGAAATAAAGAGATAAAGTACAAAAGATTAAGATTACATATCCAAAAATCCAGAGGTAATCAACCAATTCCAGAATCAACCTAGTGACCAGTGATTTCTTGAAAAGAAGATTCCAAAAGCAAAAACAAAACCCTTCCAATCCCTTGGTTCTCAAGCTGAATTGACTACTCAGAGCAAGATCTTATGTTTTGTTTGATTCCGTAGCACAGATTGTAGACTAGACTAAATGCAAGAGTAGTTTGCTGCTACCCTTATGAAAATGGTGAGAGGGAGAAGCCAGCATAGACCTGGGCCTCCAACTGTCCTCTGGAATTAGGGATGACCGCATCCAGGAGAGGAACTGCATGATGTTTGCCATATGGAGAATTCTCTACTAGTATGCTCTTCCAAGTGCCTTTTCTTTCCTCCATTGTACCTGCTATAGGGATGGCAAAAGTTGCCCAGAATTTGGGACTTGCATGTTTTATTGCTTTTGTCAAATCTGAAAGTTCAATATACTCTTCAAGTTTATCTTAGACCTTTTATTTTTTTTCTTCTGATCTCTGCAGAAACATATTCAACAGAATATCTGAAATATTTATTTGCACGTGCATGCATGCTAATCAGAGGGGAATATTGATAAATTCAGTGTGGGAATGGCACTGTTGGCACCTGCGTCATATACGCCTATCCCTAAATCCATATCTCATGCACTTGCAATACTACAGTCTCTTTCCTGGGCTATGACTCTTTTTTGCCAAATGCGATGGGTGGTATGATATATGTAGTGCTGCACAGTGTATTGCATGCAGCCTGGCTCCGCAGTTTATACCTGCCACGATTCAACACGTTCACTGCATCCTGCCACATGACCTCACATATAATACTTTGGTCACACCCAGAACAGCAAACACTGAAGAGTTGTGATGAGAGATTTGCCATTGATTTACATGGAGGAAAGTTCAAAGCAATTTAGTAAGAGAAAATATTGTCTGTTTGTCCACTCTTCTTTCAGATTAGTTATCACTCTTTCAGATTAAAATTATCGCAAAGAACCAGCTGTTGTTAGATTGCTTCACATATCATTCTATCACAGGATTATCTGAAACAGTCCTTATTTCTGTTGCAGCTCTGCAATATATGTTGTAAGTTCTGATTAGATTTTTGCGAGTGTACAGAATTTTTTTTTTCTGCAGCCAAGAAAAAAAGTCCTTTTGGAAAAAAAAGACTTTTTTATTTTGAGATTTTTATTTTATTTTATTTTCAAGACATTGTAAAGATGTTTACTTTTTATAGCTGAGGTGCTATTGGATTGTAAAGGTTTGTATAGCCTGCTTGGTTGTACCGACGTCCACCGCCAGGACAAGGAAAAAAGAATTATTGTCCTTTTTAATATCAGCCCACTGTCTTTTTTCCCCTCATACTTAGCTTCATATATTCTCTTGCTTATTTATATGTATATTAAAAAATTGCTTAAAATGAATTTTAGATCTTTTGGTACAGATAGTGACTGTGTGATGAATCTGGAAACTGTATATTCTGGAATCATGTAGATATACTCTGTTGCGTTTCATTTATTTATATTCTTATGTGTATTTTAGGGAAAGTCACGCAAATTCATGGGTATTTCTCCTCCAACATGGAATCCTTTAGTTTATCTAGATTACAATAACTTCTGGAGAACCATGGATAAAATGGGGAAAGAGGTAAGCTGTGTATATAAACTGCACCTGTTTCTCACAGTACTGGTGACATCATGAGTAAACTCTGGAGAGGGATCTGGCAGGATTTTTTGTTGTTGTTTCTTTAGTATAAAGGTGTAGAAACACCCATCAGAAAAGAGGTCTATGTTACTCAAAAACTATTAGTGAGAGTAAAAAAAGATCTGGATATAAAAGATCTAAAAAACTAATGTTGAACTTAAGTGCCTGTACAGTGTCTCGTGCCTGTACAGTGCCTCATGCCTGGCAGAAACATTCCAGAAGCTGGGGCATGAGAAGATTTTTTTTTCTCAGTCCCTCTATTGCCCCCTATGAATTAGGGCAATGATAATTCTTTTTTATAATTACTTGAGCTGAGCTCCAGTTTGGCTTCAGAGTAATATTATTTCTAAAGTTCTCAAATAGTAAATGCTTTGAGAATTCAAGGAAAGCTTCCTGTATACAAAAAGCCCCAGAGAGTTATGTTATTCTTGAAATGTCTATCACGTGGCCTATAATGTTGCTTGCAAATGAGGGTCCTACCTCACCATAACCTACAAGCATAAGTAACTGTATTTCAGTAAAGTAAGTTGGTCAGGTGTATGTGCTTTTGCAGAATCAGATTTGTGCATACTATGCCTATTTTTTCTCAAATAATATGTATTTTGAAAGAGGTCAAGTATGCTTTGCTGTCTTCATGCGTCATGGTATCTGCATGCAATGGATTACTATTAAGTCTTAAAATGTCCAAAAATCTCTGAATATTATCCAGCAATTTTTGCTCCATGAATCTATGACTGGAGAGAGAATTTTTTTTCCCCAGCTTGTAAAAGAAACCAAGACACTAGATTTGAATAGACACCTCACTTCTAGATGGCTGAGAGCCAATGGAAGTGAGTCCTAACATAAATTCCAGTTACCAGTGTAATTCATTGGTCAGATAAATCAGACCACATGGCCCAGAGTTGTGAATAGCTACTATTTCATTCAGTGGACTTAGTCCAGGTTTACAACTATACGCCAAGGACAATAGCAAATCGGGGCCAACATATCAGTCCCTAGTGTACTGCAAATTATCTATGACCAGGTAGTTGATGATAAAGTACTAAGTAATTTCTTTAATATTTTGTCTCTGTAGATTCCTCCTGAAGCACCATGGGATGCTCCACATGCTGAAGAATGGGACAAAATCACCATGGCACAGCTAATAAATAAGACATGCTGGACCAAGTACTAAACTCTTTATTCACTTTGAAATCTGGCCTTAGAATGATATAGGTCTCCTAGCAAATTCTAGGACACAGCTACATAAAACTTACTGAGAGTCTGTTCACATTCCCACTGACTTCAGATGGGGTGTGGTCAAATCTGTGATCAACTCTCTCATGGGCTAAGCATCAGTTGGCAGGAGGGCCACCAAATACCTAGAGACTCCAAAAAGCAGAACAAGCCTGAAAAGTTAGAAATACTTAAAGTTGATGAAATGTAATTCATTCTTCACAATACTTCACAAAGTATTAATTAATTAAGGCAAGGCTGTGTGTAATGTAGGAAGAGAAACAGAGGCAATGTGTGGAGTCTCCTTCTCTGGAGATCTTCAAAACCCACTTGGACAGTGTCCTGTGCCACTGCGTGTGCAGGGAGGTTGGACTAGATGACCTCTAGAGGTCCCTTCCAACCTTAAGCATTCTATGATACACAGAATATATTAACAGTTTTGTGGTGTCATAAGTGCCATATTACACTACCCCAACACCTGGTATCCCATGGAGTGCAAGGTAAGCAATTATTCCTTTTTATTCAGTGCTATGGACAAAGTAAAACAATAGCTTTTGAAAGTGGTGGAAAAAGGAAACCAAAAAAATATGGAAGATTCAAAGATGAATAAAAATTACTAGATGTTTGTTGAAACTCATCACAGAATGACTGAGGGCTCTCACAGTGTGACCTGAAATCTTGGAAGGAGTGGAAAAATTACTGTGGTCTTCAGTGGCATGATCATTTCAGCATAAAGTCTGCAGGGAGCTGTTGGAAGAGATGAGATATAAATGAGCAGAGTGGTAGTATAAAACAATTTTAAATACAGAGCAGCTATGTCAGCCAAGTCTTTTCAAACATTTTTAAGTATTTGAGGCAGTGTTATCCACAAAGGATAAAAGAGTAGTTGTTTGTGACTTGCGTTGGCTGAGCTTTATTATCATCTATTGTTTTTCTAATCTTAGTGCCTTTTTTCCAATCTTAGTGCCTTTGTGTCTTCCCTCACAGACCAGAACCCCACAGTGTTAGATGCTATATAAATACAAGAGAAATATATTGTCTCTTTCACAAAAAGCCCATAATTTAAAGTGGGAGACAGCATATGTATTCAGACAGTGAGGGAGTAGAAGATATTTGAGATGAGACTGGTTGTTGTAATGGACCATTATTAAGAACTGGGTGGAGACCTGTGGAGGATAAGAAGCTAGTGCACACTGCCTAGTGTGCAGTTAGCAGGTGTGATTAAAGATGCTGGGGAAGCCTCAAGTTTAGTTTGTATGAGCATGCAGATCCCTGTGAGAGTGACAGCTGCTACTCATCTCACTGAATTTCAGTTAACTCAGTGTGAGAACGTGCCTTTCTTGGTGCCTTTCTAAAACTATGTATATGAATAAAGATCACTCGCAGACACAGAAATGAAGGCAGAAAGAACTGAGGGGGAGAGTTGAGGAATGATGTGCCTTGACTCTTGGCTATGCAATATATATGTGATTTTAATATGTGACTGCTTTTACTCATCAACCTATGTTGTGTTTATCATGGATCAGGAAAATGAAGCCAACAGATCAGAGAGCAGTACACTGTGTCAAAGCGCAGGTATTTTCCTGTGGTCATTCAATTAGTAGGGGCAGCACGGGACCCAAGTGAGCAGCCTTTGGCTCTGAAAACTCCATAAATGTTCCAGTGCTGCCTCTAATTTCAGCAGTAATGGCTGCTGGGTTTCTGAAATGGTTCAGGTGAAACAAGGCAGTGAAGGCTGCGGAGGCAACCTCTGTTGTTGCCTTTTGCCTCCCTGGATAGTTTCAGCTGCCAGTCCGTTGGCTTTCCCGACTGCACTCCCACATACATGAGCGGTGTCTGGCCCTGCTTCTGCTTTCTGTGTATGTTCTTGTGCTTGAATTCAGTCAGGGGCCCACATTCACCCATGCTGGTCTGCTGCCGTGCTTGCTCGGCTGTCTTCACTTTCCAGTGGGCTGTTCTTGTGCTCTGAGGAGGCTGTCCTCAAAGAGGAGCCTGCTCTCCTGAGCCCCTTTGTCCTCCAGGGTAGTTTCTTATGGGAGTCTGCCAAGCAGGTTCCTGAGAAAGGTAAAGGCTGCTCTTTGGAAGTCCAGAGACATTTTTCTGCTGTTCGTCTTGCTTGTTCCTCTCATGATGTTAAATCACAGTCATGGTTGCTGCAACCAAAGTTACTCTTGGCCTTTACATCATCTAATAGTTCATCCTTTTTTGTGAGCAACAGATTCAGCCTGCGTGGTTTTTTTTTTCTTTCCATAAAGGACCACACTGTTTTTTGGGGGGATGTTTTTTGAGGAGGGAGTGTTTTTTATTTATTTTTTTTAATACCTACAGTGTGGAATATTGAGTGCCAACAACTGGAATTTTTTTTTTCCTTTTCCAATATATTTTCATTATAAGGCAAACAGAAGTGTGCTCATACTAACACTTTTATTCCCTCTTTCTGTGCCGGTCCCCTGTGCTATTCTAAATACCACCCTTCCTTACATACAGCATCTTTTATTTGTTCGGCTGTGTTTTGTTTGCCTTTCATTCTGTCTGTGGTTTAGCGCTGCACCTGAAACTTCCTGACCAAAATTTCCATCTGAAATTACACTGGTTTGAATCCTGCTCCAGACCTGTGTGATACAAGGTACATCCATCTGGGTTTTCTCCTGCGCACTGTTGCGCTGCAGTTTTCTTTGCAATGAATTTTAAGAGCCATTTCTCTACAAACACAGTCACTTTGAACTACCCTTTCTGTTGCAAGTGTGCTGACTCTTCCTCTTCTAGTTTTTACTGTTGCCCTTAGTGAGTAAGACAGTGAATTACAAGCAGAACTGCATTTATAGTGATCTGTGTTGTAACATGCTGCTCTGCAAGACTGCTTCTACTGCTCGTTGTTTTGTGGCACTCCAGGTTTGATGGACATGTTGTACTGAGACACATTCAAAACCTTTTCAGAAAGGCGTTTGATATCTGCAAGCTAAACCAAGCTTTCCTAAACATAGTTAAAAGCTGTAATTCTCTAAGAAGAAATTTGAACTTTTGAGTTGCCATTCAGTTCCAGTTAACTTCTGTTAATAGAAAAACCCTCTGTTTTCAGTATAACCAGGATCAAGATTATAAAAGTGCATTTGTCACGTGTCATGAATGAAAGCCTGCTGATCCTGGACAGTCTCATTACATTCCGGAGGCCTTGCTACCATTATTTAATGTCTCCATGCTTTCAGGCTTGTTAGACAGGGTTCTTGCATGCAAAATATCTTTGTATTCTTGCTAGTGGGCCCTTGTACTTCATGCCCAAGGAAAGAAGGTTATAAAAGTTTATAGGTTACATATTTCAGCTCAGATAACTTGCAAAGTTGCTTCCTTTAGCAGATTATTATAAATTCATTTTGTTTTATTAAACTTTATCTCAAAGACCTTTGACTATCTTAGCTAAATGATCTTTTTTTTTTTTTTTTAGTAATCTATAGTGTAAATGATTAAGGCAATGACTGCCAATTTGGTTTCCATTGGTTGCTGACCACATCTGATTTTTGGCTTTACAACAGTGTTGTGCAGCAGTGTTAGATGGGAGACTAGGAATGTCTTTGGAAACGTCTCTAGCTGAGTCCCTTGGGACCAGTCAACACTTGGAAATCATGTTTCTGGTGAGCTTGCCATGGAAGAGAAAAGCAGAGAGTTTCCTTAGCTGGTTACCAAATGTATTCTCCTGTTGAGAAAAATATTTGTTTTGATGAAAATAATAGCAGCTGGAAAACTATTTAGGGAAATAACTGAGGTAAAATCAGTGGAATGGGGTAAATGCTTTAGCAAAGAGAGAGGCTGCTGATACAAACTCACTGAAATGATCCAGCTTCAGACCAAAAAGATAAGACAGCTGAAAATCATTTCTACTTTCCTAACTATGGAATAGCATCCCTTTTCAAAAATAATAAAGAAAAATTAATGAAAGCAATCAGAAAGTTACATTTACTCGCTAACCACTTCTGTCCCTGTGCTTCATGCAGAGCTGCTAAAGAATATGCCACCTTATTTGTGAATGTCAATGTCACATCTGAGCCTCATGAAGTCTCTGCTCTCTGGTTCTTGTGGTATGTGAGACAATGTGGAGGCACATCCAGGATATTCTCTGTGTCCAATGGGGGCCAGGTACAAAAAAGTCAAATATTCTTCCTCTCTTGAAACTGTAAGTAGCAAGTGGAGTGTTGTTGTACCTGCAACTAAGGAAAGGAAAACAAAGCACTAAGTTTTTTGTGACACCAGACACATCTATGTTCCATGGGGATGAACAGCCCTCTTGGCGAACACTGCACAATGAGGGATTTTATTAGCTAAGCTTTGGAGTAAGTTGGGACGTTTTAATTAATTCCTTTTTTTCTACTTTTTTTTTTTCTACATTTCCTTTAGCACAGTTATTCTGCCTCTGTTTTGTTGCTTTTTGTTTTTCCAGTGTATTCCATTTTGTTTTCTATGGGTTACTTACCATGTCTGACTGTGTTTAGAAGTACAAAGCAAGCATAATTCAAACTGAAATAATAATGTAATAAGCAGCACTTAAAAACTTAAAACTTAACGTTTTCTTTAAACAGAACAGCAAGCTCCAGAGCATGAAAAAGCAGTGTTTTTAGGTTTGCTATGATGCCTGGCATCATCTGATTTCAGAGCCCACCAGAAAAATGTTTGATTTTCGAGTATTTGCCTTTGTGGTATTGCCTCCTTTTGTGGTGACCTTTAGTGATGGCAGTTGGAAGCAGGCAGCAAAAGGCCCTTGCTTCTTGAGACAGCTCACAAGGTAGGACGTTTAATGAGCTTGGCCATGGCAGGCACCTGGCTGCCCACAGAATCCTTTAGGGTGAGGATGGACAAGCAAGTGGTAGGAAGGACAGAAGTACAGGTAATGCTGCACGGGGATGAGAGTGAGACCCGAGAGCCACCTTCTTCAGGGGCCTCCCAGCCCCACTTTCCACCCAGTGCCAGCAGGTGCTGGACCTTACAGCTGGGACTGGAAAGAAAATGAATCCCAAAATGTTGATAACTGAACAGGAAGAAAGCAGAAGGCTAGACTGACAAGGGTGGAAGAGTTCCTTTGCATTGTGCCTGGATCTGACAAGCCATCATTGTTTCTACTCTCCTTCCTTCTCTTATCACCCTGATTAAAAGAAAAAAATAAAGAAAAAAAAAGTTGAGGAACCTGATAAGCATTCATGACTTACCAGTGATGACAAGACTTGTACCACATTTTCAGGCAGCTGTTTTAGTCCTTTAACACTAGGTTTTGTTGTTTCCTGCCTGTTTTCTTCCCTGCCATACCAAAATCTTGTATGTGGAACTGAGCTGCCTAGTATAATGCTGGTAGCTGATAGATGAAAAAGGATTAGTGCTTCCATGAGACTTCTGCCCAGACATCACAAAGAAATATATGTCATCAAATGTACTTTTTCCAGACAACAATATCTTTGTGACTTTCTAGGGACAGATAAAGCTTATTGCTTGCTGCATTTGTGGCTAGATTCAGTTAAAAATCTGTCTTGCTTCTGGGCATTTGCAGGCCTAGCTGTACAGAAGCAAACTGATATTTTTGTCACATATGCGTATTTTGGGAGCACAGAAATAGGGAAAACAGTCAAAACTTCTGTTTTATAAAGTGATTTGTTTATGCTAGCCAAAATATCTGCATGAGATTTTTTTTTGTTGTTGTTCTGTCTTCTTGAGTCTGTAAGTCTTCAAACCAGCAAATTAAACAAGCCATTGCAAAAGTAATTTGGATAACAATCTTTGCTGGGACTTGTGACTTGTCTCTTTTGAAATTCTAGGCAACTTAGTGCATCTGTAGAACTTGCAGATTTAGCCTGGAAATGCTTAAGAGCAGGAATTCTGCTCAAGTTAATTGCGATTAATGCCACTGACTTTTGTTTGTTTGTTTTTCTATTTGTTTGTAGGAGAGGAAGTTTATTGGGGGTTCTGGTCAGATATCGGAGAAGATAAAGGAACGCCTCAAAGGCAGAGTCAAACTGGAGAGTCCTGTGGTCGTTATTGATCAGACAGGTGATAATGTCATTGTGGAGACTCTAAACCATGAGATATATGAGGTAATTTGATCAAAATAAAAGTAGAGTATGCATTTAATGGGGGAATACATCTGCTGAAGCTGTTAGCCAGATGTAATCAGGAGTGCCCATTTGTGTGTGTCTATTTCTCAAAGTATCCTGACAGCCTGTGAAGTCTGCTTTATAGATTTGCATCTCAGTGTTTTCCTAATTGGTTTCTGTCATTAGTCTGTCCTTTCTGTCTTAGCTGTTTCTGTGATTATGTAATCTTACATTTTAGTTCCTCATCAAGGCCACTTCAAATACGGAAAAATACTGTTCCTGTTCTTATGCAAGATTGCAGTCTGCAGAAAAGAAAGACACCATTCAAATGGTATTAGTAAGATTGCAAGGTCTAGTTGTCACAAGTTAGGAGAGGCAAAAGTTCAGCCTCTTTCGTGGAGCTCCATTGTGAAATAAGCTTTCAGTACATGATCGCACGTTGTGTGCAGGACGGCACTTCCTTTCAGTATGCGAGACAGAGCCTGCCGCGGAGGAGTGTCAGGTTTGTGCAGGACAAGCGTGTCGGGTCTGTAAGAACCTCTGTTCACTGACGGCAGCCTTTGGAAGACATTTTGAGAAAGATGGCAGAAAGGGAAAGGGTTGTTTGAAAGAGAACCCAATTTAAGGATGCCATATGGGACTAGACTCTGCCCATCCCAAGGATTTTTGTCAGGAAGTTTCCCCTTCCATATTGCTGAGCAGCAGCAAACTTAGCAGAGAGGCTTCCTGCTCTGCTGCTGTGCCTGACCCCACCAGCGTGACAACAGCTGAAAGCACTGATGTGTCTAGAGGTACATTGACACCTTGATCTCTGAAGCACAGCATCCTTTGTCATTCTAGTCGCATTCTCTATGCATCCCATAGGTCCCTTAAGAAAGCTAGAATCATCATAGGTATTAGCCATCACAATTGAAGTTGTTTCCCACAAACATAATTTTGTTTTTTTAACAGCTTAATATTTGGACGGAAGTGAGTCATATCTTCCTGGTGATATTAAAATGCACTTTTGTCTCTGTGTTAAGATATGTTTCTTTTCTCATTTCCCCAACCTATCTCCAGACAAATTTCACCTCTGTTACTGTTGTGAATTACTGTGTGCAAGAATTATCACAAAACAACATATTTTTGTCTTGTCTTCCTTTTCTAAAATGGTGTTTTCTTTTGGCATCTGTGTATGAAAACCCCCACCTGTGGGAAAGTTATCAACAACCAGCAAGAGAGTGTTTCAAATATGACATGGTGGGCAACCTGAGTGAGAGGTAGCACCTTGTGTGTTTGTGTTTTACATTTCAGTGCAAGTATGTGATCAGTGCTATCCCCCCTATCCTGACAACGAAGATTCATTACAAACCAGAACTGCCACCAAAGAGAAATCAGTTAATTCAGCGTCTGCCTATGGGGTCTGTCATAAAATGCATGATGTACTACAGAGAAGCCTTCTGGGAGAGGAAGGGTATGTGGGGAGATTGAAGGACTTGAGAGGACTTGCTGCTAAAATGATTTTAAAGCTCTGTTGTCCATCAAAGAATAAGACCAAGCAGGCTTAAATATGCAAACACGCAAAATTAAACACACAGAAAAAAATTAAAGATAAAGCTCCTCAGAAAAGAGCTCTTTTTCTAAGCTTGAATATTCTCCCTTTTTGCAAAGCAGAGCCCAGACTCAGGTGGGATCCTGAATCTAAGAGATGCTAGCTGGGGAAGTGTGCATTGCAGAAGGCTACTAAATTACCTGTAACGCACAGAACAGTGACCCTGAAGGAGCAAGGCACTTTTCCCTGCCAGGAATAGAGTTAGGGCAGCCAAGGAGAATTTATAGCAGAACGCAAGGAGTGCCTAAAGTATAAGAAAGACCTTTCACTGTTTCTAATCCTCTGATCTACAGACTCGATATCTCAGAGGACTGGAAAAAGTAGGTTAGCTTTTTGCTTAACTGGAGATATTTTTTCCCATATACTGCAACATCACATTGGCCCTAACTGTTAAGGAATGATCAAAAAATAAGTTACTATTTCCAGAGGTATTTGTTGGAACAGGTTAGTTTCCCCTTCCTATGTCATATTGATAGCTACCTTGGGTAACAAAGGTTTGTTTTTACTAGAAAGACTACGAATCTGAGTATTGCAGGGCATAAACCAGTCTCTGACTGGAATTAGATAAAAAATGAGAAGGCTAATACATAGTTATGCATAGAGGGTTTTTTTTTACATGTTCAGCTGGAGCATGTAAGTGGCATCTGATGCTAAATTAGACGGCCTGTGTTTCTGGTGCATTATTGTTACTGAACACCATTTTTGTTAGTCTTATCCTCTTCAAAATCAATACCGAGTTTAAATCTGAGCCGGCAGTGACCAGAGGTAATTACACTGGGTTTTGCTGTTGCTTTTGTTGTTTAGACCAAGCTTCTCATGGAAAGAAGTTGTCACAGTTCTTGCTAGATTAATTTATTTTTAATGTTTCTTGCACCCAATAATAGAAAGCCAAATGGAATTGCAATAAGTCACATAAATTCCTTGCTAAGCCATAAAAGTCACATTTAAATGCCAATATAATGCCTGTGTGCAAAAAAATTGTAGAGTCTGAGGGAAGAGTGAGGGTGAGGCACTGTTACAGGAACTTTTTTTTTAATAAAAGTGCATATAACCAGTGACAAAGGAATTAGCTTTCTCATATCCTATTGATATTTTTCTCTGCTCATAATAGGTGACAATGATCATCACCAAGTCTGTCTGACAATCACTTTGTTTTCTCCCGATAGGTTATTGTGGTGGCCTTTTCATTGAAGATGAAGAATCTCCAATTGGAATAACCCTAGATGACACTAAACCTGATGGGTCTTTCCCCGCCATTATGGGGTTAGGAGCTTCTATTCTGTACACATCTTACAGATGTGTGTCTCTGTGTGTATAAGAGATGGAGGAGGAAGAAGAGGGGAAATGGTCAAATCTTGTGGATGGTGCTGCTCCCATAGCATCCTCATACATTGAGGAGAGCGCTTGTAAAACGCCCCCTGTGTCTTTCTAGTTCCTATGGATTAATGTGAAGTTTCTGCCACAAGTAGCCAGTATAAAAAGATTATTGGGAATTATTAAATTGAGCTGTAGTTCATTTTAAGCACTCAGCTACTCTTTTGCTGGGGAATAGATTTAGAAATAAATCCCTTTCTTAGTTTTGTGAGCCTATGTTCTGGCTAGCTTGGGCGTTCTATTTTGGGTCTACGCCTAAATGAAAACGTAGTTGTTCAAGTCCTTGTTTCCTTGTTTTCCCCATTGACCTGAAGAGAAACAAAGAATGTCAGCTTGTCAGTGGGAAGAAAAAAAAAAAAAAAGAAGGATTCTTAAGAAACTGCCAAGTAGAAGACTTCTGGTCTTCTACAAAATATATGTAATAGCACTTCAGCTTCAAAAATGAGGTGAAATTAATATGAACAAACAATATTTATGAATATTTCAACTTTAATCTAAGGTGAATCTGCCAAAAAGGCCAATACAATTGTCAAGCATTTGCACTTGAAGTGTCTGACAAAGACAGCCTGCCACTTCTACTGTATTTTGCATGTTTCTGTTCGTATTTGAAGCTTAAGAAATTCCATAAATTGAGATCAACAAGCCTTCTCCAACTCTATAAATGGCAGTGAAATTTCTTGCTTTCTTCTTGTGGGCAAATACAGCTTCCTAAAAGGGCAAAGGAATTCATACCCATTGATCTTATGGATAGCTCCACTGAGGTGAAATGAACTAATTTCCAGATCTGTTTCCTTCAACCTAAATAAATATTAATCCCATTTCTTAGAAGACTGATCTATGACCCTGTGTAATGCCTGTTAGATCTGCAGGCTCCCCATTGCTTATTAACACAGAAAAAAATATGTTATGGACAGTGGTATGGCCAGCTGCTTGTGAGATTTCAAGAAAATTTGGTACTCCAGGAGCCTGCGCTCTCTCCTTGGTCTTTTGGAAAAGGCCTAGATATAAACAGTGAGGCAGCACAGGATAGTTCATTGGCTACCTAATTTAAGTTCACCTTTGCTCTCCTGAGTCAATGAGGATGTAGAGCTTGTTCCAGTGACAGCAGAATGAGGTGAGTTCTGGCAGCCTTGAAAGCCCATGAGGGAGCTGTGTCTTTCACAGGTGTTCACTGCCAGGTGGCCCTCAGTGCATGCTCCTTGCAGACAAATGCTCTTCCTTCAAGTCAGCTCTGCAAGGTGCCCCAAACATCTCCCTTTGCCATTATTACAGTGCAGACCTTGTTCTGCAGTATCTGTTCTACTCACCTGAACTGCGGTGACATGTGTGTACAGAGACTACTTGGGCAGCGGTAGGATGGCCTGGGGTGAGGCCATCAATCTCTGTGGGAATGTGGAAGGAGAGATGTATCTGGGGCTGTGATTGCCTCAAAGTCTTGGTACAAAACGGTTGAAAGACGATAGCTGCAAAGGGACATGTAGTTCAGTTGTGAACTCCATGAACTGTGATTCATATAGTCCTTTTCATGCATGTGAAATGTAAATTTAAATTATGAAATATGACAAAAAAAAGTCAAGCTGGCCATGTACTGGTATGCCAGCACATGGTGTGCCCACCTCTTCTCAGAGTAATTCCAAGAAAGAGCTTGCAAGTCAACTGGGGCTTTGGGACTATGTGATGTTTATGCGCTGTGTTTTTCTCTTCAGTTTCATCCTTACCAGAAAGGCTGTTAAACTGGCACATCTCAGTAAGGAAGAAAGGTAAGAGTTCACATCCCTCACAGATGGAGGGAGCACTCACATACATGGCTTGGGGTCCTTTGCATTCAGACTGTGTGATAGAATTTAAACTTCCATGCTCGCTACAGTATGGTTTCAACATTAATCTGTGAAATGAATGAACAGTAATTTCTAAATGCAATTTTGTTACACGTCAAGTTCTGTTTAGGAATGTGTGTAATACTCTCCAGCTCCCATTCTGTTTTCAGTTACAGGAAATCTGTAGGGCTTTCAGTGTTTTATATCTGTTCTCTTCTGATCTTCCAACGATGAACAAGAGAATGAAATGACTCTTTATCCTAAGATAGCTATACAAGATTTGTTTTTGGAGCCATTGTCAACATTGACCTTCATTTCACATTTCCAAGGTCAATTTGGGATGTCACATTTAGTCATCAGCTTTTAAAAACATAGATTAAGATAATAACCTTAAATCATTAAAAAACAAACAAAATCCAACTTACTTTCCAGCATATTGCAATACATGTGTTTTTTTTTTAAAGATAAGAGCAATAGATGAGATTTCTTTTTCACCTTATTTGTTCTTGGTTTTACTTTTATCTTCGCACAGGAAGAAGAAAATCTGTGAGGCATATGCCAAGGCAATAGGAATGGAAGAAGCTTTACATGTGAGAAATGAATGCCTGTTTTCACCTGTGCTGTACAGTAATGTTGTGTTTTGTTCTGGTAGTATGAAGACAAAATTTCCAGTGCCCAAAATAGGTACCTAAAATTGGAGGCTGTACCTTGCAATCTCTGTTCCCAAGGGGAGGGAATTGCAGGAAAAGAAAAGCTAGCAGCCTCGCTCTGTACAAGAAAAGCAAAGGCTTAATGGTTTATTTTGTCCTGTTATTTCCCCATGAAAAGGCAATGCTCCTATAAACATGCAAAGATTTGTTTTGCCTTGATAGATAGCATTAACCAGATGAGATGATAGTCCTTTAATAAGTATCCTTACTCTAATTTTCCCTGTTCCAAGGGAAGCTTTTATTAGCTTTTTATTTTCTGTTTTTCTGCTAATACTTTCAGCCAGTGCATTATGAAGAAAAGAACTGGAACTTGGAACAATATTCGGGAGGTTGTTACACAACCTACTTCCCACCAGGCATAATGTACTCTTACGGAAGGTAAAACAGAGAATGCTTTCCTCTTTAGTTTACATTTCTTAGCTCTTATTACAATTCTCTATGCAATAAGTTTACAGGATGTGTACCAACTGGGAGAACTCCAGACCCCTTTTCCATTTTCCTAAGCCCCAAACTAAGGATCTTGCTGTTGGTTTTAGTAAGAGCACAGTTTCTCTCTCTCTCTCTTTTTTTTTTTTTTTTTTTGGAAATAAAGCACAGTCCCAAGGGGAAGTGCCTGAAATATGAAAATTTTCTCTCCGAGATTGCTTATGGTATTTGCTGCTGTGCAGTATTTACAGTAGATCTCTTATTGCACTCTAAAGCCTTGAGGGCATACATGTTAGACAGCAAAAGGATCTCCACTGGCTTCGCAGGTGCAGCATCATTGTCTGGAAAGCCCATTCTTTCATATTACCAGGGGAATACATAAAACTGTTGTATGAAAACTTATTCTCTCCTCCCAAAGCCTCACATGGCTATCCCATGCAGAACTGTTGTGTTCCTAAGGGAACGTGTTAGATAATGCAGATTAATACTAGACATATCACTCAAAAGCTGGGGAAGAGAACAATTTCAGAACCTATTGGGAACAAGCAGACAAATCACATATCCACAACCAGCAATTAGACAAATCATGTATCACAAACTCAAACTGACTGCCCCTGAGTCTGTGCCAGGGTTGCAGTTGAGGAGGAGTCTTCCCACACTCTATCTGTCTGAGTGCTTGGGAAGTGATGGATGAAGCCTGTGACCTGCAGAAGCTGCTGTCAGGCAGATAAGAAAACCCTCATCTGGGGTTAGATGAGAGCCATGAGAGCAGAGATGTCCTTCTGTGGGAAAGGAGGCTCTTTAGCAATGGCTGAGTTGACTGGGATGCCTGTACAGCTGTGTACAACTGATAGAGTCTTAATGGGAGAAAGCAAACTCCGTTCTGGACGCAGAGCCATTCAGCAGCTGTACCCCTTGGTGAGCAGCCAGACAAGTTGAATTTCTGAATAGAAGATGGTGTTAGTGACCTGTCACTGCAAAAACGTTGTTCGCTTCCCATTGTAATGGCAGAATAACAGCAAAGTTGCTGTGCAGAGGACATGAATCTATCAGCTAGACGGCATTTCTGGAGGCTTATCCCAACACTAAAATGAGGCTCATACTACTTTGCATGAGAGCTGGGTGCACTGATTTGTGCCTTGGATTTTCTCTCTCTCAGATCTAATGCTAGAGTTTTGTGTATAAAAGCGAGTGGGTTATCCTGTGGAGATGGCATATTGTGCTTTGCTTCCCAGCACAGGTTTGCAGGAATTGCAGGACAATTAAGTTAGGATCACTATCACGCCAACGCATTGCTTTTAGAAGGATCATTCTCTTCCTATTGCTTGTCACCTGACATTCTCCGTTTGTTTTGAAGGATCATTCGCCAGCCCATTGACAGGATCTACTTTGCTGGCACAGAGACAGCCACCCAGTGGAGCGGATACATGGAAGGGGCAGTACAGGCAGGAGAGAGAGCAGCTAGAGAGGTACAGACCTTTGATTTGCTTTGATCATCTCTATTAAAATGCTCTAGAGGTCTGAGTGCAGCTTGTAGGCTCCCAGAAGAATCCCAGGAAAGAATGTGAACCAAAGCGCTTTTTCAAACAAACAAGCCAAAAAAAAAAACCCACAAACTTAATTTAGTTTATTGTTTATTAAAGTGAAGCCCAAAATATCACAAGAATCAGAACATTGTACTGCTGCACTAGAGATTTAAAATGAAGTTCACACAGTGCACTTGCTGCCTATGGAAGAAGCCCTTTAACTTGATAATGCCCTTAGACATTCACAACATCTGTCAAATTAATCACAGTATGTTTAAAAGTAATTTAAGTAATTACAAATGCTTGGCATTGTTTTCTGTGCAGCAGTGTGGAAATCTGAGCATTGTTCTTACTTTCTGTCTATCCCTTCTGTTTCTATCCTTTTACAAAAGAATAGCCAGGAATAACGGGCAACTCTGATGATGTCTAAATCTCCTCAGAATGACATACATTGGGCTAGATTCCCAGTCACAGTAAAATCCCTTTACAACAGTCTAGAGGGAGGGAAAAAAAAAAAGCATTAAAGGATATACATTATAGTTACAGCTTCTGTATGGAAGAGTCACGGAGTTGTTATTTAACTGAAAATCAGCCCTTTGCTTCCATTCGCCAGAATGTCTTATCCCCCTTACAAGCATGATTACTTGTTCTGTTTCGAATTACCCGATTTCTCTTTTTTTTCCTCCGTGCCCACGAGTACTAGTTATAAACATTCTTATCTGTCTCTTCTGGAGACATTAATCTGGCTCTCTACAATCATTACAATCAGTTTATTGTCAAAAAAATCCTTGCTGAACTTTGTACTAGTCAAACAGCCAAGAGAGAACTTCATAATCCTAACCTTTGGTGTTTCTCTTCTGTTCTCTTCTTAGTTTTGGTTCAGACAGTACCACTGCTAGTAAAATTTGCCACATGAGAGCATGGCAGTAACCTCACCTTAGAATCTCTCAGCCTGACACATGAAAAAGCATTTTTACTTCTACTAAGAAGTAGTTTAAAATAATCATCTAGAAAATCAGCAGTTCATGTGAATTTCTGTGTGAAGCCCTAGTTTTTACCAGCAGGTAATGACACTGGAATGACACTGGAGCTGTCCTTTTCTCCTTAAAGCAGTGGTTAGGCCCATGATCATTTGATGATCTGCTACTGTATTTTCACACAAACTGTCATAGCTGCCTCCTCCTCCTCCTTTGTTGATAGGAATACAGAAATCTGTATATTTAGTAGTTCAGCATACTTTCAGTTAATCATAGTTATGTTTTTACTCAGTGTCACTTGTTCTGATTTGCTCTGTTTTTCCAGTGTGTTTTTTTTTCTAATGTGTTTTTATTTTTTCTGCATGTGATAATTTTTATTTTAGATACTATACAATATGGGGAAGATCTCAAAGAATGAAATTTGGATGCCTGAGCCGGAGTCAAAGGTAAATTTTACTTTTGCATTGACATCAGAGCAATAGTTGAACTCCCTGGTCAAGATTCAATCCCTATCCAAATGGCTACTCCAACTTCTTAATTAGCTCACACATTGATGGCATTCACTTGTTCAGTTCCTCCAGGGAATATTGTTACCCCTGCCTAAGAGATGGATGACCAGATACAGGCAGAATAATCTTGTAGCCTGGAAGCCTGGAAAAATGCAGGGAATTAGTCTAATTCTGCCCAGGTTATTGTTTTAAGTCTAGTGTAGTCAACTTTATAACCAATCATGGGTAGTTTCAGTTAGTGACTCTACTTTCTCTTGAGTGTGGCCTTGTGGCACAGCAGAAATTACACATTTCGTAACCTTCCCCCCACCTTATCTGGTGATCAGTTAGATCTTGTGATCAGTGTAATATAGAGGCAGACACTTGCGCTCTTGCTTCACACAGTGAGAGGGTGTCCTTGTGCTAATGAGAACTGACCTCTCTTCCAGGATGTCCCGGCCCTACCGTTTACTACTACTTTTTGGGAAAGAAACTTGCCATCTGCACCAGGACTGCTCTGTCTGATTGGATCTACTGCTTTTTTCAGCTCAGTGGCTGCTGCAGGGCTGTTTGCCTACAAAAAGGGACTATTAATTCGAAACTAGGGTGCTCTGACTACCCACTTGAAGCTGTATACCCCTGTTCTTCCCTTTTACCAGATGAGTGTTATTTTGGGGGAGAAATGACATGGACAACTGGAATAGGCAAAAGTTGTTCTCATGGTGATTTTCTTTTTATTACCATAATTAATGCATTAAATCTACTGCAATTGCTACCAGCAAAACGCAACAGATCAACTTGGAGGGGAGCACTTTTTTTTCAAATTTGCCTTCTCCTTTCTTTTTTTTTTTGATTGAACATGATATTATCAATGATAGATTCTTATTATAGACAAGGGAAAATGCAGATCAGAGTTTTCTTCAAAAGACTAAAAGGCCTTGGATAATGCATTCATTGCAGCTTGTGTGATTTTTTTTATCACACAAGTTAATAAATACCTTTACATACTCACCTCAGTTAGTGACTCAGAATATTTGAGGTTAATCCTGTAATACCCCTGCTGCACAGCAGAGAAAAACATGTCAATCAGACATAGAAATTAATTTTCAAATGCATTTGCTTAATTATTAAACATCACAATGTGAAACATAATGATGAGTTGAATGGAGATAATTAGCATGAATTAGATGACTAAACAGCAAGAGAAGAAACGTGAGTGGGCTTTATTCTACCTGCTACTGAACAAAGAACTGCACTTATCTTTTGTGAAATGTCTGTATTTGAGTGAGTCTTATGCTTTGCAACATTTCAACAAAGTGGCTCTTGGTTATTTCCTGACCCAAGAGGATTCAGTCCAGCCTGGACATTTGCTATTAAAGTGGGGTAAAATTAAGTAGTAAAGTTAGAGCCCCTCTGACTTACAGCAGATGCTAGCTGTTATTTTCAGGATGCCATCAGTTTCCTGGCTCCCTATTAATTTGCTGTCCCTCATTTTACTCATAATCTGTACTGTCTTCCTACAAGTGGAAATATATTTGGGGCTTGAATTACTGCCTTGTAAATTACAGTAATTGGATGCATCTTCCTGTTCCGCTCTTGTTACGAGTATGGCACACTTAAAGTAATCACTTTAGTGTTAACCTAAGTTCATGTTTCAAAATGTACCATCGTTATGCAGGGTTTCTTGCCATGAATATAAGCATTGTATGGAATCATGTGTCCATTAACTCAATTGTCATTCAATATCAGTTAAATGTGCCTTTAAATAGTCTTGAAACCTTAATAAGAGGATCTATTCAATAAACTTTTCTTCATATTCTTTCACTTGTGCCTTTTTTTTTTTTTTTGCAAGTTTGCTGATGGGTTTTTTTTCCAGACTTGTGTTAAATGTTGAAGCATATTATGTATAGCAGTAGCCAAAACCCTCACTTTACTTTGTGTAATCAGTATTTACAAGCCCATGGAAATACCTACCTCACCTGCGACATGACTTCCTTCCTGACCTCCTTGTCTAACACACTCATGTGTCCTCTCAACTTTTAGTAGAAAAGCTTTGTAGTCACTGTAATTTAGTGTAGGCCAATCTCAGCATTGGTGCTGATGGCCTCAACCCTGGGAGCTATTTCCAAAGCAAAGGAATACTTCAGATGGCCACTTGTTGTCAGACCCCTTTCAGAGCTGAGCAAGGTCATGGTGTCAGTCTTAAGCTCAGTGTGGGGGGGAAAAAAAAAAAAGGATTTTAATAGTGGTACGTGCCTCCTGCACTAACCGTTTCATCATTAGCAAATGTTCTGGGTAAGGTTCAGCCAGCGGCTACCAGTTTCCCTGTTGAGGGAGAGCCAGTAAGTTAGTAATAGAAAGACTGTCTACATTTTTAGATTAAACTTTGTCATCTTGAACTTGAACAGGCATTTCGAATTACCTGTGCTGGAAAGGATAAAATCTCATAAAAGTCTCATAAGGAAGCAACAACGCTGGATTTTGAATACACTAAGCTATGGTATTAAATACTTATTTAAAGAGAACTTACATCAAAGGAATTTTTGACAGGTCCTTTTAGAAACTACATTAGCAACCTTTTTGGGGAGTGTTATTGTTGTTACACATTTGTGTAACATTGTGTACACATTTAAGGAATATTTCATTGTCTGAAAACACTACCCCTATCTGTTCGAAAACATTCATGCTTATGTGTATTTATAGCAGCTGAAACCATTCATTTATGTTTTAATTTGAAATTTGACTTCTACTTCACAGAAGAAAAAAAAAAAGAGCTTCTGTGCACATGCAAGAGGGAATCCAGATAAATCAGAGTGCCTCTGTGGCTGGCGCTATCCAGCCTTTCTTGTCACTTATCCATGCACATTTATATTGCAATTTGTCTGTGTTTTGAAGTGCAAGTGTAATTCAATTGAATTAGTCTCAGACTGTTTAACAAAGCCAGGCACAATGTTCCACACTTCACAAGGAAAAAGCCCATCTCTTTGCTGCGGGAATGGCAACTGGCAAATGAAATGAAAGAGGCTGATTGAAATTGGCTTTTCTGAAACTCCTGTAGCTCCTGGGCACCATGCTGCTACAGAAAAAGGGCAGTGTTTGCGCCTGTCAGAAATTATAGACCCATTTCCACTCTGCTTTAGTGGTCCTTTGACAATCAGAGCAATTTTCCTGTTTAATCATTAAACATTTAGCTTAAATATTAAACAGCCAGCCGACTTCCTTAAACCAGTTTTGAAAGAGAACAGCACTGGCTTTATCACTGCTGACAACTCCCCAGGTGAACCACTGTAAAAGAGGAGAGGCTGGAGCGTGCCTTTCCACTGGGAGTTAAGCAGAGTCCTCTCCCGGGTCAGTGGTGGGAGGTGGGAGAGCCTTTGAGCTCCTCTCTGGAGCGGGGATGTTTTCTTGTTGCCCCTACCGTGGAGGCAGCGCTCAGAGGCCACCCTGGTGAAGGTGATGGGCATGAGCAAGAGAGGGACGGCCCTTATGAAACCCCTCAGCACTGCGGTGGGTGCTGGATTTCATTTGCAGCTATGGGGAAAGGGAGGGAGTCAGCTGGAAAAGGCTTCTATTTGCTGTTTGTAAATAAAGCAAAGACCAGAGCAAGCAGTGGCTGTGGGAGCAACAGATGGAAAAGAGAGAGGGGGAAAAAAAAAATTCTCTCCAGACTGACTCACAGTGAAATAAGCAGCACAGTGGGTTAGCTGAGACAGAAAAAAAGGCAAATGGAGGAGAAGCACTGCAGACAACCCTAATCCTTTTCTTCAGTTGCCATATTTACTTACAGGTGTCACGCCTGCTGTGCTCCAGCTCCTCAAGGCACATCACTTATTTAACCTTTTCACATCTTTGGGAGCCCAAGAATTTATGTTTTCTCTGGGAATAGAGAGGGAAGAAGGCAAAAGGGACCTCAGTGTCAGGCTCACCAGGACTTGTTTATGAGTTACCGATCACTTTTCAGACCATCTCAAATCATACTGGTGCAAGCCGGGCAAGAGGCGACAGCTCCATTCCTTCTCCTTGCTGAAGGGGGACAACCAAGTCCCCATCAGGTGATACAAGGTAGCAGAGCCAACCTCAAAATCTACTCCATGAAATCACTTGCTGTAGTCTGTGCCTCACCTCTTTATAGTTGCTGTTCAGGCCACTCTGTGTTTAAATTTTGTTTTTGCTCTGAGCGCTTCTCCCAGGGTCAAACACACTCCCAACCTTAGGCAGAAAGTAGAATTATGTATTTGAATAAAAATACCACCCAGAGGCATTTGTCTGGTGTTACATGGCCTGCTAGGGTCTTAAGATACAGGTTTCCCACCAGTCAGTTCCCCCATCTCACTAACCAGATTCTGCTGCCTACCAGTAACTACCTTCCTCTAGTCAGAAACCATGTCATGAACCACCTAGAGAATGTTTTGTATTCTTTCTACACAAAACAACTCAATGTTCATACTAGAAAACTAGCAGCAAGAAATCCCCCCCAAATGGACAAATCTAGAGAGCCCTGTTCTGTGAAAACTTTTTTTTTCCTGATCTTGTGTTGTTTTTCCTTCATGAACAACCAATTTTGCTTTAAAAATATTCCCCATAACAGTTGCTTTCCACATAAAAGAAAACAAATTTCATTTTGGTTAAAATCCAGATGGGGAAATTAAATGCTCTTTGTTAGTGAACTGTAACCTTTTTTTTTTTATGCACTGAGCTCCAGCATTTGGCAATCAGTGTTTTAGGCTGAAGTTGCATTCACTGTTCTGCTCTTCATTGGTAGCACTTGGCTTCTGAGTTTCTGTTCTCTCATTTTTTCTTACTTTGCGTGTGTGTGTGTTTGTCTTCATTTTATGTCACAGAAGCAGAATAG
>NW_010582997.1:134060-183346 GCF_000705375.1 Tinamus guttatus
TCTGTACTGGTGCCTGGGGTTATTGCTTCCCAGAGGCAGGACCCAGCACTTGTCCTTGTTGAACCTCCAAAGTTCCTCCCTGCCCAACTCTCCATCCTGTCTAGATCTCTCTGAATGGCAGCACAGCCCTCAGGAGTGTTGGTCACTCCTCACAGTTTGGTACCATCTTCAAACTTGCTGAGGGTGCGCTCTGTGCCCTCGTCCAAGTCATTGATTAACAAGTTGAAGAGCACTGGGCCTGGTACTGATCCTTGCAGGACACCACTGGCCACAGGCCTCCAACCAGACTTGGCCCCATTTATCACCACCCTCTGGGCTCTGCCATCCAGCCAGTTCTCAACTCACCTCACTGTCCACTCATTTAACCCACACTTCCTAAGCTTTCCTATGAGGATCCTATGGGAGACTGTGCCAAAAGCCTTGCTGAAGTCAAGGTAGACAACATCCATGGCTTTGCCATTGTCCATCCTGCCAGTCATCCCGTTATAGAAGGCTAGCAGGTTCGTCATACACAGTATTCCAAGTGTGGCCTCACCCGAGCTGAGTGAGGGGGAGGATCATCTCCCTTGATGTGCTGGCAGCACCCCTCCCAATGCAGATCAGGATCCCATTGTCCTTCTTACCTATATCACCTATATACGAGGAGAATATCGTATATAGTGAACAAATCATTTTTCTGGGGAAGGTAACCTTTCACTCCCTGTCTCACACTTCTCTCAAAGATGTTGGAGAGCAGTTGAGCAATAATCCTGCCAGTTCCCTCAGCACTCAGCATCCCATCTGGGCCCGTAGATTTACAGGCATCCAGTTTGCCTAAATAATTCCTAATTCAGTCCTCCTTGACCAGCGGAAGGTCCTCCACTCTCCTGGTTCTCTCTCTTGTCTCTGCCCTCAGTACATGGGGACTGGCCTTAGCAGTAAAGACGGAGGCAAAGGCGGCATTTAGTAACTCTGCCTTCTCTGCAGCGTCTGTCACCAAGGCACCCTTCCCATTCAGCAGCGGACTAACATTCTTCCTCTTGCTGCTGATGTATTTGTAGAAGCCCTTCCTGTTGCCCCAACATCTCTCGCTAACTCTAATTCCAGATGGGCCTTGGTCTTCCTCATTGCAGCCCTGCATTCTCTGACCATGTTCCTATGCTGCCTATGACTTTAACAACATACTACAGATGTTCTTTGTTGTGTATACCTTCACCCTGTTATTCTTCATCTTTCTGAAATATAACTGTGAGCACCACTGCTACTTGCGGTGCAACAAGATAGTTTCCATTCAAGATGGTATTGAAAATGAAGAAAAAGATTTAACTAGAGGCCAGTCAGTCTCATTCCCAGCTCTGAAAAGGTAATGGAGCAGCTCATCCTTCATGCTATCTCCATGTACATGAAGGATAAGAAGGTGATCAGGAGCAGTCAGCACAAATTCACGAGAAGGAAATCATGCTTAATCAATCATCTGCTTTCCAACCATAGCTTTCTGTGATGGAATGACTGCCTGGGTAGCTGAGGGGAGAACAGTAAATGCTGTCTATCCTTGACTTCAGCAAGGCTTTTGGCACTCTAACATCCTCTAACATCCTCATAGGCTACCTTAGGAAGTGCAGGCTGATTGAGTGGACAGTGCCGTGGATTAAGAACTGGCTGAATGACAGAGCTCAGATGATTGTAACCAGCAGTGCAAAGTATAATTGGAGGCCAAGCACTAGTGGTGTCCTCTGGGGGTCGATACTGGGTGCACTGTTGCTCAATATATTCATCAATGACATGGATGAAATGACAGAGTGCACTCCCAGCAAGTTTGCAGATGATACAAAATGGTGAGGAGCGCCTGAGCCACCACAGGGCTTTCAGTCAGAGGGATCTGGAGAGACTGGAGAGATTCATAGAAGAGAACCTCATGAAGTCCAGCAGAGGGATGTGAAAGTCCTGCACCTAGGGAGGAATCTGGGCAGCCTGAATCAGGTCTACCTATGTGCCTGTGCAAGCTGGGAGCTGACTTACTTACTGGGAAGCAGCTCTGCAGAGGAACTGGAATTCATTCCTCTTGGACAATGAGCTGACCATGAGCCAGCAATCGTGGCCAAGAAAGCCAGTGGTATCTGTGCTGCATTAGGAAGAGCATTGTCATCAGGTCAAAGGAGGTGATTTTTTCCAGCTCTACTCAGCACTGGTGAGGGCACATCTGGAATACTGTGTCCCGGTTTGGTCTCCCCGATAAAAAAGATGTGAAGCTCCTAGAGCAAGTCCAGTGGAGGGCTACTAAGATGATAAAGGCACTGGAGCATTTCTCATATAGCAAAGGCTGTGAGAGCTGGAACTGTTCAGCCTGGAGAAGAGAAAACTGAGGGGGGAATCTTATCAAGTGTATAAGTATCTGAGGCTGCAACCTGACTCTTTGCAGTGGTAGGAGAAGAAGCAGTGGGCACAAACTGAAACATAGGAAGCTCTGTCTGAACATAAGGGAAAAAAACATCTTTACTGTGAAGGTGACAGAGCATGGGAACAGGTCACCCAGAGAGGTTGTGAAGATATTCAAAAGCTGTCAGGACAAGATCCAGGGCCACATGCTCCAGGTGACCTTGCTTGCACAGGGATTTGGATTAGACAGTGTCCAGAGTTCACTTTCAACTCTGTGTTTCTCTGATTCTGTAATTATCGCTTGTGTTGCTGTTTGGACTTCCGTGGTCAGACCTCCATATCAAAACTGCTCGGATAGCCTAAACACTATCATTTTAATCAAACCATTGGTTAAGTCCAGAGTTTCCAGCTGAAGTATGAAAAACAGAGTCCCCCTTTAAGGCAGACTACTATTTAAGACACGGGTTTCCTGTGACACAGCACGGCAAGGAGCCACCCTTCTGCACTGAAGCACAACATAGCAGTGTTGAACACTGAAATAAATGGTGCCATCTTCTGGCTACATAATATCATTGTTTAATCACTTCAGAAAGAAAAACATGGCCAAAGCTTAATATGTTGCTTTTCAGAAAGGTCTCCATGTGTATTTCTGCAGTAGTTCTTACAATTCATGATGGGCACCCAAAATACCTAGACCTGGGGTAGAAACACAGTAAAGGAAAAGGATACAAGTTACTGATTTTAAGCCCTCTTTTTCACCTGTCTCCAAGCTCCTTTATGTCTTGCTGGAGAATGCAGAGAGAAGCAGTCTCTAGCCCTGTGCTCTCTGTGCATGGCGAATGCTTGTGCAAGCAATCACCACATGCTGACATTAATCAGAGCAGTGAAACGTTTTTTGTACCACCTCTGTGCCGCCTCCACGAGAGTTTCTCCAAGGGGCAGTTTAAGTCTTCCTTGCTGTTTGGCAAGTTGCTGCAACAGAAGGGCGAGTGCAGCCCTGAAGGCACACAAGCCCTCCCTTCCCCTACAAAGGGGAGTTCCTCTTTCTGCTTTACAAAGATAGATATAGAAAGGGGTGTTGGCTCAAATAAATACTCCGCCTTTAAAAAAAGCTCTCTAACTGGCCAAGCTCCAACTGATGAAGAAATGATTGGGAAATAACATGCTTTCTTATTTAGTTTAATATTTTCCTTCCGTTGTGGCTGAACTGGCATGCGCAGGCTGGTTTAACATTGCCTCTTGATTTTCATTAAGTACAAGCATACGTTTCAATTGTTTGCTAATGACTGCACAACCTGATGGGACATCTCGCTGCCTCAGATCTTGAATGGTAGTTTCTGCATCTGAAATTATAATGTAATTTCTTCTAAATGCACTACTGCTGTGCAAAGTGTTTTCTTACAACTTTGAGCATATGCAAATTGCGGATGAGCAGCCTGAGAGCTGTCAAGGATGCCTCAGTGCATTATTAATAGGTTTCCTTCTCTCCTTTCCTTCCCTTCTATGCATTAGGGCATAGCGGAGTGCTGTGACAAATGTCATTAGGCCGCAGTGCAGGAACATACCCAGCTATCTGACATACCCAGTCAGCCAAAGCTGATGGTGGTCCTGCTGGGTAGGACTATTTTAACTGCATCTTCAGCAAGCCTGTGCTCTGCTATGGAAAGTGCACTGACAAGAACCCACAGATTTACTATTTGTATTCAGTGACATTATGTCCTGGGCCAGATAAGAATGGTCTTTATTTGCTCACTTCCATTCCGCTCTAGATCAGACGAACGGATTTGGATGAGTCTTTTTTACCACCAAGCTGAAGGGAGGAGTCTACAGAAACTGGAGATATTGATTACTTTGTTAGGGTCATTGCACCAAGGAGTGATTAAAAATTACTAAAAGAGAATTCCTTGTACGCATAGCAGAAATCATACCTCAGTAAAAGCTAGTAATCCTTCATTTCTAAAAGTGAAATATCTTTCACAGCACTTTAAAAACAGGTGAGACTGTCTCGGGCCTGCAATGGACATAAAAATTTAAAGCAAACTTTCAGCAAAAAGAATTTGCCTCTTTTCAGCAAGTCCATGAAGAACAGAAAAAATATGAGCTAATGTTGTATCAGGCAAAGACCCAACAGACTAGACCTTTAAATAAGTCTTATACACCTAATTGCAGCTACTTAAAATTCATCCTTTAGCTATTTTATTAATAAGCTTGGCTATTAACAAGCTAGGCATTTCCTAGCCTAGCTTGTTGCTACTGATCACACCAGTCATTCAAATTAAATCAACTTAGAAAAACTATCTTACTGTGATGTATTGTTATTACAGCAGAACTCGGCACTCGGCTACTACCAGCTCTACTAGCAAACTTGTAAATTCTTACTAAATAGGATATAATGCCTTTATTTTTCTCTCCAATGAAAATCAAAATGATTGTGTGACTGGTCTGCATAAAGAATAGCTATGCATTAGCATATTAGGTATGTAACAGCATGTTAACATGCAATGCATTTGCTTGCACCAAATAAAGTTCACACCATCCCTTTGTATTTCTTCAAAGATTAACATTCCAACGAAGTATATAAGAACCTGCCATCAGTGTTTGATAAGAGGTGGAAGCTGTCTAATTTTGTATGAAAGCTTTATCTGTGCCATCTGCATGGGCTGGTTTATGACACATGACCATAGCCTAAGGAACACTTGCAACCTGCTGAAGCAGCAGCTGGAGGCTTGGCAAGGGACCCTCAGATCTCTAAAAGGCACACAAGACAACTGTGTTTAGGCTCCTGAATTTCTCTCTGCGTGTCCAGTTACCACATGTTCTTTGAAAATATCTAGCCATAGCAACGCTGTCTTTGCAGAACAGGAGGAACATGCATATTAGAAAGCTCTCCAAAACTGAGTTCATTCCATATATTTGAAGCATGTAACTGAGAGGCTAAAGTCAGAAACACAGTCAGTTTAGGTATCCTCCAATGCTGAGAGAGAGAGAGAAAGAGATGTCCAAGAGACTCCTCCTGTCTTAGATGAGCTGAACTACCAAGCAAGAATCTCTCTTCTCACTCACTGAATCAAAGAGAACCAGGGACACAAAAAACTCAAATATCCATTCCTGTAAGCAACTCGAGGGAAGTGGCAAAAAATGGGCCTTAATGCAGTGGTCTAAGTGAAATAGAAAGCCTACTCTGGTTTTCTATAGATATTGAACTGCACCACAGGTCTGTATTTGCGTGCATTGTTTTTATTTTGTTCTATTTTACTAAATTCTGAAACCAGTTTTGCCCATCTTTCTTGGGCTTTTTTTTTCTTTTTTTTTTCTTTTTTTTTCTTTTTTTCTTTTTTTCCTGAGGCAATGCTACAGGTCGGAAGGGAATAAATCCCGTCTTGAGCCAGAACAAAAACTTAACTTAGTTCTTCAACTTAGCTCACGATTTACTTCAGAAGAGTAGATTGGTATAATAATACAACCTGAGAGGAAAGGTGATCCTCAATTCTCAGGCTAAAAGTAGGTTTTTGGATGATTTAGTAGAACAAACATATAGCTGCTCTATCCTATTCTAAACACCTGAGTGGGATTTTTAATTGTCTTCTCAGGAAATCACATCATTAGTATTTAGAATCATATCATTAATGTAGATTTCATACAAAACATATTTTTGCTGCATTAAGGTGTCCAAATCTGAACTAGACTGCTGGGAATAATGATGTGCTATCACAACTGACTTAGTCTATTTGACATGTACTCTGAAAGCTTTGTAAAAAGAGAATCATCTCCTCTGGGATGAAACAGAGTATATCTGAGCAAAAGGTTAAAAACTAGTTTAAATTTGACACAGCACAGTAACATTTAAGAGGTATTACCTGTTGTTAGCTGTTCTGAAGGCCTTCAAAATGCATTGCTGCCTAGGACACGTTTCCTAGAGGACATACAGAGCCTAAAAGGATTAGCTGAGGATATTCACTTCATAGTATTTATATTCCTTTATAGCTTGTAAATAATAGTGCAAGTTGAGTTTATAGAAAGTGTACTGTATGCTTTTGATCCATTTTTTTATATGGATGGTTAGGGTGTTTCTGGTATTCAGAACCTGTGCTTGTGCGAAACACATCCCTTCCCAAGGTCACATATGTTTTTCAATTATTGCCATGTAGCACCCTTGATTCCAGCAACTAGACAAAAAAAACCCAGCTGTCCTCCTCCATGCATGTTCTGTGAAATGAGACGCTGCACTGGGACTAGAAAGGGGTGGATTATATTTCTAGCACTGACACAGAGCTGCTGGATGAAAATGGGTCGATGATACTGTCTCTTTCCTTTCGGGTGTCATATGTTTACACTGTACAAGGAATGTTTCTTCCACATGTTCACATACTCTAAGCCTACTACTACTACTGTTAATAATAATAATTTCCTACAGTTAAGACAATTGGTCATCTATATGTTACAAAGAATTATTGCTGAGTATACTTTTTTTTTCTTTACAGAGCTGTGTTTGTTTAGGGAGAAAAGCTCAACATTTTCACCAGGTGTCAGTAAGAAATGTGAGATGTTGTGTTACTAAATAATACTCACTATCACAACCAAATCAAAAAGGAGGTTTTACATTCACAGAAGAAAAGTCTCAAACAATATTATGACATGACAATATTTATTGATTCTAATTAAGGTTAAAAAAAGGTTCACAGCTGTCAGATAAAAATATCTGCAGAGCCTTGAAAAGGGAACTTATGAAGAAAAACAAGGGAGACAGTCACCACAGAGGCACTTGAGAAAAAGCTACAGTTATAAAAGGCACAAATTAATCACGCACACAGCATATATATTCTTGCCAAGTGAAGTCACATTTCTTTTTCCAAAGCACAGAGGCAGGCACCACTTTACACGGACCGGTACTTGTACACGGGACACACACTAGAAGCTGCAATCTATGACAGCACATAAATGATTCAATTGTAGAGATCCTCTGAAAGCAAGACCACTTGGGCCATCTTGTTTTTATCTCTATTGAAGAACAGACTACAGACTGTGAGACCAAGGTGGTCTTAAAGCAGAGATACAAAATGGAATGTTAGTCTGTTCGAAAGTGTATTTGTGGGCACTTGCAATCTGCATTTTAAGTGCGTTTGGTTCTTGACTGAAAATCCTGGTAGTTGTGTTGTCATTTAATTCCGACTCCCTTTTGTACCAAAGCAGCCTGGTAGGACATTAAATTCCTTCCTCCTCAAATATAACTTTCTTTCGTATCTCAAACAAACAAAAAAACTTCCAGATATTAAGAATTTTTGTACTTAGGTAAAGCTTACCTAAGTAACATCATAGTCTCACTGAAGAAGCAGCAAGATTATTCAATAAAAGCCTCTTGCCTTCTGATCCGATTATGGACAACACTTGCATGTAAATTTAAGTGTAATTCATGTGTCTTACTGACAGTGAATGTGCTATTTGGAATCAATATCTGCATTGAGAAAAAAAGTGCGATTTAAGGAACAACATGAGTACGTTGGGCTGACCTACCCAATGCTTCCTCCCTTGTTATTTTTGAGTAGTTTGCACAAGTAGCTCTCAAGTACTTTGGTTAACACAGATTTTCACAATAAGACCTGACATTTTCTGCAATATATAATTGCTATTGGAACAGTGTACAAGCAAGTGAAACACTTTTTATAGCAAACTAAGATCTTTAGAAATATACATGATTACGCAATCAATTAATAACAGAAAAATAAGATTATTTCCATGGTTGTTTCTATAATGCATTTTTTGAAGTTGGAAAACAGATGGATTTTTTCATGACAGTCGATTTCTCATCAAACATGTTAGTCATTTATGAATAGGGCACTGCTGAATACCTGTTAAATCTGATCAAATTTAGCTCTTTGAAGGTTCACTATTAAATTATTTTTAAAAGTAAATCAGTGCTAACAATTTCCTTTACCCACAGGAGAGTATTTTGAATTATCCACCTACATTCATCAGTTCTCTCAGAACACTGGCATACACATACAAAAAGTGTCTTATTTTCCTTTTATTTGAAAGACATCGAGAAAACAAGAACAAACACTTGCTTTTAATCACAGTGGTCATAGACTCCACAGCATAATCCTAATGAGACACTGCCGTAGAGAATTCCTAATGCTTAGGGAGTCTGCAAAAAAAGCTAAAATCTTTGAAAAAAATAATGAAAAGCTCTGCTTATGAGTCAGCTATTTGTGTTAAATTTGTTTTTTCCTTAGTTTTCTCCTTTGGCACAGAGCATTTTCTTGTTGAACTCGAGAAAAAAAAAAAAAAAAAAAACCTCTTCCAAATTCAGGAGCAAAAGATACAAAGCCAGATACATTTCAGACATGAATAAAACCAACATGTCTTTATCAGTCTCAAGGGTTTGCTCCCCTTTCCAAACCTGCAGAGTATTTCTGCGGTAGAAGTGGGAGTTGAAATTCAAGTAGTTTCAGAAGGGAAGTCATTCTGCAAATGCTGCAGGTCTTTATACGTGCATATGTACTACATAAGTATGTATTCACTGCCCAAAACCTACAAATATTAGACTAAAAGTCTAAACTCTTCCCAGATTTAGGTTCTTATGTCTATTTTTGTCCTGAGAATTACCTAAAATGCAATAGCTCTGAGCTTGTACAGTTCCCATTCAGCTTTGTGTTCTCAGTTCTTTCGAGACATAAATCACAGAGAAAGATCACGCACAAGCACTTCAGATGTATCTTAGGGTAGTCGAATTACTGCTCTGTGTGATATAATGAAAAAGGCTATATGCACCCTTCTTCTCACTTAAGGATCTTTATGTCTGAAAAGTTCCCTGATGCATTTTAAAAGGCTGTTATGAGGATACTCTGTTGTGATAAAACCCAAACTGCTGCTACGGAAAGATTTTTAACTGGCACATCAAGTTTAAAATAATGAAATCTAAGGGCTACAACCTGATGCACTGTCCACAAATATTACAGTTTTATAAGTACTTTAGCAGATTTCCATGGGACCATTTGGAGAGTAAAGTGCTACTCAGCCTGAACAAGGAGATCAGACACTAGCCCCAAAAGTCTGCATGAGAGTGATGATACAATTCCTCTACCATCTGTTCATCCCAGCCACTGAATATATTGTTATATTAATATTTTTGTTTGTTTGTTATAACCGCTCAGTGTAATTTCTTTATATATAAATCATGACCGGCTGAAGACAAAAAGTGCAGCAGACAGGCTCAGGAAAATTCCAGCTTTGCAAATCTTCTCAAACTCTACGTGCACTCGACCAACTCTGCCCTCGGTTATACCTGTGACTTCCTGTCATGCCTTGCAGGTATAAAACAGCAGAATGATCTAGAAAAACGTTTCAGTGATGCTTGCAGCCAGGCACCTAAGTTTGGGGGAGATTTTTTGTTTGTTTTATGCTGTTTGAAAGACACCAAACCCAGAAGGGCAAAAGCAGCTGTAGATGACTATCCTACCCATGGTTCTGTTTGACTCCCAGTCATTTATACCCTTGACAGGCTACCAAAGGTGCACAGTCAGCACAACACTGCCCAGTAGGCTGAGCTGGAAGTACTAATCACATCGATCTTGTTGGTAGGAAAGATGGAAGTTCTGAATCAAGGTGCTGAATTAAGCTGTGTTCAGCACTAAACAAGTGTTGAGACATAGATAAAGTTACTACTTATCACGCTAAAGATACATTTTCAAGCCCATTGTGCCCTGTCAGGCAAGGGTACCTGCCTCAAGGTGTTCAAAGTCTAAAGCTAAGTAAATGAAAGAAAGGAAAGAGATAAGAAAATGATGCAAAGGAGATTTTATGGCCTACGTTACAGCTTCCTGGGGTAAGCAGAGGTTAATTTATTTTCCTGATATCTTTCAGCAACTTAAGGAGGTAAAACTGTAGAGCCATAGAGGCACTGGACATGGTAAAAAATGTTCCAAAAGCTGCGTGTGCAGCCTCATATTAGCACAAGGCTCCCAGTTCACACGTGAGCCTGTCACCCTGACCAGCCCTATTGCTTTACCCACTGGCTGCAGCCTGGAGCCTGTCAGTTCCCTAGGCAGGGAAGATCAGATCCGACACAGGGACACCTGAGCTCTGCCCTTGCAGGCAGCATGAGCGCAGCTGGGGAGCCTGAAATTCAACCCCGTTGTCAAAGACAGTAAAGACATTTTCTTTAACTCATTGTGGGACAACTATGCCACTGGAGATGCTAATAAACTATGGGCATACTTGCAGGCTTCAGATGGATAAATTTAGACCGACATTTCAAAAGGTATCTTCACCTGTTCTTTAAGTGTTGCCTGGGTTTCAGATATTTTGGGTAAAAAAAAAAATGAAATATCTCCACCAGTAACTTGCATGAACTAATCCATCACTCCTTTTCTCAAACAGAGACAATGGGCAGAAATGCTTTGTTTATAGCTAGATATGGACATGGCTATGAAGACTATTAATACCAGGGTCTTTTCTGATGCAAGTGTAAAAACGGCTGGAAATCACAACAGAACAGGCTTTATTGAGGTATTTTGTCACTTCTGTTCTGAGATATGGATTAAAAACCGCAAGATGATAATGCTTGACAGGGTTTCCTAGAAATCCAACAACCAAAAGAAGTTAGAAGTACACCTGGGTTCAAGGGGTTCTTTTTCAGTCTAGATCCCCTTTACTTATACCGCCCTTCTAGCATCTTCTCTCTACTATTTTCTCCTCTTCTCCAGCCACGAACTCATTCTGGAGATACAGAAGTACACGCCAGAAAAAAAAAAAAAAACTCTCTAAAAAAAGAAAACACAAAGTGTGAGGCTTTGTTTGGCACCTTTTTTTCAGTTTCGAACCAGAAGTCCTTTTTTGTAGGCAAATAGCCCCGCGGCTGCCAAAGAGGTGAAGAAAGTGGAAAATCCAATCAGCTTTATCAGTCCCGGTATAGATGGCAAGTTCCTCTCCCAAAAGGTTGTAGTGATGGGCAGAGCTGGCACATCCTGGAGGGAGGGAATCCATTACTAAGGTAACATAAATGTAAATATCGTGCAGCAGAAAAAAAAAAAAAAAGAAAAAAAAGAATAAAAGGGTCGAAACAGTTCATTTTTATCAAAAAGTACAAGGCCTCAAAATTTTCTTCTCATTTAGAAGGATGAGGAAGAGGCATATGAATAAGATTCATAGACTGGTTAAAAAGTACAATTCTTTTTGATTCCCTGTTAGTGATTCAGTAGATGTGTGCCCTCTCTGGGCTTCCTTCATGCTTCTGTTTGAGAAGGGGTAGTTTTGGTGGGAAGGGAAAGATTATGGTGGTTTTGGTTTAGAGAACCTAACTGAAAACAAGCCAACGGAATTTTATCCCACCAGCAGCATTAAAGAAAAAATAATCCATTTAAACTACAGAAAGACTTACCGTTGATTCAGGCTCTGGCTTCCAAATTTCACTGTCTGGGATTTTCCCCATAGCAAACAGTATCTGAAATAAATAACACTTCATTCATTCCCGTAAAGCAGAAAAGGTTTGGGTTCCGATTTTTGTTTACAATGTTACTGTCTTCATTAAGACAACTAGACAAATAAATCTGTGTTTGAATTTTAAAGAAAACTTGATCTTTGCACAAGTCATTTCTGGGGAGACCTGATACTTAGTAAGTTACTTCTCAAGGAAAGCAAAAATTCCCCTCTTAGAGGAAAGTGCCAAAAAAAAGAAAGAAATAAAAAAGAAAACCCTCTCCATGATAAATTATTCAGTGAATATTAGATGTCAGAAATGGGATAAAGAAGTAATATGAGAATGCCTAAAAGTACACTTAAACGAAAGTGTAAAACTAGAAGAGAGAGGTGTGTATCACATAGCTATTGAATGGGCAGCGTATATGTGAAGCCAGGAGTCATTCGTTTTGCAAATTTTACCGTGGTGTAGGAAGAGGAACAGGAGCCTGTGAGGGATGACAGAACCTCATTTTCAGCCAGATAAAAAGTAATATTAAAAATAAAACCTTCACAATGTGAAAGTAACTACTTTAGCATTAAAGATCTCAGAGATGAAGAGGAAAATAAATATTATCTGAAACGATAATAATGATGAATTCTTTTAAATGATGTATTTTAATGAAGTTAATTTTTAAAGACGATTTTTAGGTGAAATAAAATGAATATGACACTGTTGGGATTTTTTTTCTTTCATATTTCAGTTCCTTGTAGATTTAAGTAGGTTTTCATTCTTTTAAGATGAGCTTTTATTTTAGACAAGATTCAGAAATGTTGTTAAGTCTTCTATCTAAAAACAGTGAGAAGCATCCCTACATTAGACTATTAACTCTCAGAAATAAATGAGCAAAAAGGAAAACAACACTTTTTTTCTACCAGTCAAGCTCATTTGCCAAATGCTCTGCTTAGGCTTGCACAGCAGACCTAAGAGATTTCTCTTGCTGCTCCAGAAACATTTACAAAATGTATTTGAGGAACTAGCCTTTCTAGCCCTATCAAGCAAGATATTTAAGTTTTTGTGTAAGAACTATATATACAAAGACAATAACCCAATGGTAATGCTCAGAAACATTTAAGGAAGGAACTTGCTTGGTCTCCATATCAGCAGAACGGAACTGTTACGAATAAAGCTAACTGCCATGACCTCTCCGTATGACTAATAAAATATACTCATTTCTGGGGCAAAAAAATGGCTAGGTGAGAATCTTCCCATTAAAGAACAAAAAAGGACATAATTCCAGGAAACGGAGAAGACTTTGACAAAAAAGCCAGAGCACAGCCTAAATATTCCAAACCTAAATGCGAAACCTTAATCCTTTTAGACGCCTATTGCCTTTTCAGGTATTTGCATCAAGATTTTAGAACGCCAAAAGCTGGAAACACTCAGTCCCCACTTGGCCTCTAGCCAGTTTACACAGGATACTTGACAGTGCCTTTTGTTTTGGCCGGTACCTCTCTGGCTGCTCTCTCTCCAGCTTGTACAGCCCCCTCCATGTATCCGCTCCATTCAGTAGCTGTCTCCGTGCCAGCAAAATAGACCCTGTCAAAGGGCTGCCGAAGAATCCTGGAGAGAGACAAGCAAGAAGTCACACAATCCACGTCAAGAAGGATGACTAAAATCCCCAGAATAAGAGTGTTTCAAATAATAATGAGCACTTAAAGATAGTAACTTATTTTAGCAAGCATCCCAAAGATCAATGCCAATCGTCACGGGCATCCTAGGCGTCACAGTACAGCATCCTAAAGTACAGTCCCATGATATCTAAGTAAAGAGAAAAAAAAATGGGGTTGTTTTCTCTTTTACTCTTCATTGTCTTGTACCGTGGTGTATTTTTGACACAAGTTGCAACAACTAGTATCATAAGAATTACCTTAAGAAGTAAGGCATCTGTATGTTCTTTATTACAGCTGCTTTACTGCTCTCAGTTCTTTCTAAATTGTGGACTAATTGTGGACTTAAACTCCAAGGAGGTCTGTAGCACTACATTAAAAAGTATTAAGACAACCTGATCAGTAAAGCTTTTTTCTTCTTGGTAAATCCAATTTTCATGAAAAACATATGCCCGAGAGGTCCTTTAGACAATGGCACACCGACTAACGAAGTAAACTTTATCTGCTAGAAGGAACAGTCCAGAGAGTTCAGTTAACTGTCAATGGACTTAGTTCAGGACTAATTCATAACTGTCAGGACTTAGCTCCCTATCAGGATTTACTAAAGACCAATTAAAGATGTGCTGGAAATGGTAACGCTGATCTCAAATACCAAAAGCCTGTTTTGCAAATAGGTTACACAAACTCCCTTTCAAAAATCCAGTTGGTTGCATTCACAGAATAACAGAAGTGGAAAAATAACCCCAATGTTACTGCTCTCATCCATCATAAAGTGCAGTGGAGACAATTGATAAGTTATTATATCTATTTTAAAAAAAAAAACCCGGTGATTCTAAAAGCATAATGCCAGTAGAACGACATAAGATTTATGACTCTTTGTGAGGTTGTTTATTAACTTGGTCTTATCTTACTACGCTGAAGTCCACCATTATTAGACATTGTACCTTCCATATTGAGTCATTACGCCTGGTGGGAAGTATGCTGTGTAGCACCCTCCAGAATACTGCTCTTCACACCAGTTCTTCTCTTCATAATGCACTGGCTGTCAAAAGAGATTAATTCACTCAAACACAGAACAAAATCCTAAGGAAACTAACAAAAGAACTGAGTAGACAGTAGTGAAGAATAACTTACGATTTGTTGTGTGACTATGCCTGACAAGATCAACACTTAACAAGTTTCTTAATGCAGCACGGATCAGACATAATAAATCTTAATTTTAGACACAGCTAGCTACTTTTTTGTAAACAAGTTAATATGAAGACTGTAGGAAAAAAATCCTCAATCTGTCACATAAGTTTATGCTTTCAACCATGTAAAATGAAGTTAACCTCTCGTGTAAACAGTTGTAATACTCATAATATACACACTGGATATAAACACATATTGTTTAAAAATGCAAAGTATGGCACTTACATAGGTCATTTTAAATATAGCAGTAAAACTCACACCTACAACATTTAACTCACTTTAAATTGCCCTTAAAGGATAATGGACATTGATGACATAAATCAAGTGTGACAACCCACAAATCCTGTCAATTATTTACCACTACAGGGAAGACAAGTGAAGACAAAAAGAAAAACGTGCAGCAATGGATCTCAGCAATTAGCAAGAGAAGAAACTTCTCTTGCTGCACACAGACTGGTAGGGAACGACAAGCCTGTTGCATCTGAAGACAACTGAGATTTTACGGCGTAGTAGTAACCACTGCGAATGTCACCCTCAGCACTGAAGCTGGAATACCAAGTCTGTGTTTTTAATTGCTTCATAAGATGGTTCTCACTGTCAAATATAACATGAGATTTGCCACAACATCCTCTGTGCTCCTCTACAGAAAACCACAAGCATCCCAGCAGCAGGTACCTTTCCAAAATGCTAGGGAGCCCTGTGCCACAACACAGGTGTCTTCCACTCTGCCATTCCCCATTTCAACAAGCCTGGCAAGAGACACTGTGGTTAACATTTTGTTCTTACATGTAAAGCGTCCTCTGATCCCAGAACCCTTGCATAGAGCTCACACAGCTGCTTCTTCCTGAAAGAAGAGAAGCAACAAAGATTTCACTGGAAGGAAAGAGGAAACAAAATGTTGCTAATATGCTCTCATTTTGAGAGAACAAGTATTAATATCTGCTTAAGCTTGAGGTTCCAAGTCCTTCAGTATCTGTCCTAATTGCTCTGGAACAGATCACTTTAGAAACAACTCTATTATACAATAAAATCTTGTGTTGTAGAAGTGCTAGTTATGCAAGCCATCCCCTCAACACACCTTTAGCTGCCTACACTCTTACCCAAAGGTCTTCTAGGCTGTTAGGAAACAAAAAAGAAGTGAAGCTTTGTACTTTTTCTCTTGAAAGATAGCCTAAATTACGATTTGTTCCTACAAAGACACAGGTATTGACAGCCTGAGGCTCACAGGGAATCGCTACTGTATATATCTATAAAATCTCATCCTGCTTTAGTGTATGAGACTACAGATCCAAGAACATACTTTACTGTGTTTCGAACTCTGAATGCAATTAAGTTTGTTCCTCCAGGCTGTTGGGTCTTTCTGTTTACTGTTAGCTGCACTGCACTACTTCTCAAACAGACCAAGATGAAGACGAAACAACAGTTGGCAATTATGAAAAGCAAACATGCAAACACAACCCCAGAAAGACTTTAATTTGATTTACCCCAGAAAGACTTTAATTTGATTTATTTTTGGAAGGACATCCTGTGCTGCACAGGTGGTTATGCAGAGCACAAGGCACAGCAGAAATACATCAGTCACAACTTTGCAGTTGTATAGGCTACACTTAGAGCTATATAAATATACCAGGGAACCATATGCTCTAGTATGAGGCAGCACACCTCTGCAGGAGCTCAGCCATACCCAAAGGTCCTCCCTCTAAGCAGTGGCCTCTGTGCCCTGCAGATTGCCAGCACTCCCATGGTGTCTGAACCAAATGGAGCAATTTCAACAGCGCTTTCCAGCAAAATGCCCTGCTGCCCCTCACAAACGGCACCGCCTTGGGCTTTCTGGCAGGATGGTCACACCATGGAGCTCATGGGAAGATGAGCATCACCTTGCAATACTTCTGCTCCTCTTAGCCCCATGAGGAGGGCGGGAGCACCCCTTGACATCTGCCTGTGCCCTGCCCTTTCTGCAGGTGTGAGTTGCACATGACCTCTAAAGAGCCTCAGGAATGGCACAAGAGTGCATGCAGCTGCCACCTCCATTGCACAACTGTGCCTTATCTAAGCACTCCAATTACTCATTGGTTTCTGGCCTGGGAATACCAGACAGAAGGCAGAGGTGGGTTTCACTCCCTTAAGTCTGAGTCAGGTTGCAAAATAGTTTCCATCTCCTCTTGTAGCTGTTGTTCTGGACAATGATTTGTAATAGCTGCCACAAACTCTAGATCTCACTCCTCATACACAAGAACTGTTGAAGATTGCACCCTTTGTTGATAACGTGATAAAGGGAGAGCCCAACATTTCGCCAGAGAGTTGTTCCACCCTGCTCCTCTACAGGCTGACACTAGAATCATTGAATCATAGAATGCTTAGGGTTGGAAGGGACCTCTAGAGATCATCTAGTCCAACCCCCCTGCACACGCAGGGTCACCTAGAGCACGTGGCACAGGACTGCGTCCAAGCGGGTTTTGAAGATCTCCAGAGAAGGAGACTCCACAACCTCTCTGGGCAGCCTGTTCCAGGGCTCTGTCACCCTCACTGTTAAGAAATTTTTCCTTAAGTTCCTGTGGAACTTTTGATGCTTCAGTTTGTGGCCATTTCCTCTAGTCCTATCAGTGGCCACCACTGAAAAGAGACCAGCACCATCCTCCTCACTGCCTCCCTTGAGGTACTTATAGACACTGATTAGATCCCCTCTCAGCCTTCTCTTCCCCAGGCTGAACAGGCCCAGCTCCCTCAGCCTCTCCTCATAGGGCAGATGTTCCAGGCCCCTGATCATCCTTGTAGCCCTGCGCTGGACTCTCTCCAGCAGCTCCGCATCCCTCTTGTACTGTGGAGCCCAGAACTGGACACAATACTCCAGATGTGGCCTCACCAGGGCTGAGTAGAGGGGCAGGATCACCTCCCTCGACCTGCTGGAGGCGCTCTTCTTAATCCACCCCAGGATCCCATTGGTTGCAGTCAGAAGAGATTCTGCCCTGCAAACATCATCGCCCTTATCTAAGCCACATAAACTGGATGCATCCTGCGTGTACACAGGGATAACATTCAGGTTCACACTCCTCCTTTTCCTGGACTCCAGTTTCCCCTGGAAGGACACTCATACTTGTGTACAGGGAAGGAACTGTAGTTTAATCCAGCACACTCCTAGCTTAGCAGGCTGGGACAAGGAACACAGGATTCAGAGCAGCACCTCCAGCCCCTAGACTGGGGTACATCTATCAGGCATCAACCCAAGTATAATTTATAACATTCCTTACCAAAAAAGATTTTCACAGTCTAAGGTTTATGCCTCAAAAAAATGAGCGTTCAAAATCCTTCACTTTAAAACTAACTATAAGCAACAGCAGAGTCAGATAATCATGCTGATGTTTTCAACACCCACATAAAAGCAGCTTGTCTTCCACGGTGCCTTTAAAATAGGTATGGCATCCCTTCATTTCACAGAAACAGAAGTTGTTCTTAAATCCCGCTGATGCCCAGATACATTTTGTATGTTGGCACAGAGATGCCATTTGGTCTTTATGCTGGCTTGAGATGTTGGATGCACTAGATTTCAGGATACCTTCTGTGTTTTTTGGAGACCCTCCCAGGAAGCGACTGACAAAGTCTAAATGCTGAAAGAGAGGCTGCTTTATCCATTTCTGCCAACACTGAAGGAACTCTGTGGATCAGAGTGCTCTGGTTTTCTCTGGAATCTCTGCCATTTCAAGATACTGGGATATTAACAGACCCATTTAGGCCCATTATCCACAGACTGCAGGGCTACCTGCAAAGCTAATTCTGAGATGACAAAAAACTTTTCCACCTAGGCTAGCTATCACTATAAAAATGTTTAGTTGGACACTCAGAATTCCTTGTGACATGTTTTAAATAAAAATGTATTTACTCCATGTTAAAATATGGATATCATATTTTCACTCTCCACTTACAGCTTTTAATTTGATCAGATGATGTGAATCTGATCTACGAGAGGCCAAAACTCATTACTCCCAATCTTATGTTAATAATAAAGGAAAGAGCAGTAGTGTCTGCATGAATGTGTTTTAACAAGTCAGTAGAATAAAACTTCATCTGTGGTTGAAGACTGTTTTTTTCTGCAACTGAGGTGGTGACAGCTTTTTGACCCCTCCAGGATGTTATGATCTCTTTCGTGCACCTACAATCAAGGCTGCAAAGTCAGAAAAGACCTCTAGGGGCCTGACTTAGGATGATTAGCAAAATCAAGGCAGTGTGCAAGCTTGTCCCCCCTGGCAGGCTTTCAAAGTGCTCAGTGCACCTGCAGGAGACCGACCAGAGGGGCAGCAGTGGGGTAATGAGGCTGACACCAGACCCTTTCTATAAAAAGTGACCTTAGCAGTCAGCAACCCTGTTGGAAATTGAGAACCTGGTCCAGGGAAGTTCCAAAGTGCAGGGACTAGATGCAATGATTGCTGCCAGTGTAGAAGACAACTCCATGTAATTCTTACTAGAACAAACAAGGGAGCTGCTTTCTTAAAGCTGCAACAACTTCCTTGGACACAGGGATTTTTGTTTTCCTGCTCAAATCATTTAAAACAGAAGCTTAGACTCTATGCAAGCCTTCAGTGTTCGCCTAATCACCTTTACCTTTCTTCTTTTGTGAGGTACGTCAATCTTCTACACTTTCGAGCCAGAATAAAGCTACAAGAAAGGAAGACCACAAACAAACAATTAACTTTTATTATGTTATTACCTATATTATTTAAAATGTCTTATGATTCCATGTCTTATAATTCCAATTACCTAGCACTGTTACTAGCTTTTGAGTCACTATCCAAAACACTCATTTTGCCACTGTGTGTATGTGCTATGCTCTCACATTGGTCCTTGCTTGCAGAACTCACCACATAGGAAACAAGTCTGCAGTCTGGTTTAGCAGATTTTTATGGGCTGTTTTCTGATGCTCTAAATTAAGTACATGCGGACATATAACACTGAGAAGAGAAGCTTGGAATGAAACAGTTTTTGAAGATAGAACTTATTCCCTGGCTGTTTGGAAATAAAATAAAATAAGAAATAAATAATTCTAGTAGACACATTTTAATTTAAGGAACCAGAAGTTTGAGGGAAGAGAAATACTTTGAAATTTATAAAATAAATTGTAAGGAGAACTTTTTTGAAGCAAAAAAGACAAACATATTCGCCATACATATAGCATATCAACCTTTTAACTGTGTATTTTGCAAAAGTTTTTCCTTTCAAAGGAGCAGGTCTTTCATTTAAATTGTTAAATCTATAAAGAGATCTTACTCAGACACTTTCTTTGTCTCTTACCCTATTATAGCAGGAAAGCTGCCATCAGGCTTAGTATCATCAAGTGTCAGGCCAATTGCAGCATCCTCATCTTCGATGATCATGGTACCACAATAATCTGGTGATTGTGTGGAAGAAAGAAGTTAGGAACCAGGTATTCAAACACAGGAACAGACTCTGGAGAGTCTGAAATATTCAGAACTCATTTGGAAAAAGCCATAAACAACTTGATCTAAATGGACCTACATTGAGCAGTAGGTTGGTCCAGACACCTAGGGGGCCCCTCCCAAGCTATATGATTCTCTGATTTTGTCATTATAACATGGCGATGTACGAAAAGGCAGAAAAAGAGAAAGAAAAAAGAATCAAAGCCATCTCCACCAAGTGACAAAGAAAGACGACTGTACAGGTCCACTGATTTACAAGTGCAGTGTTCCCGGAAAAATATTTATACATTGCTCTAAATATATGTTCTTCAAAGAAGAACAATTGTTCTTGAAAGCACAATGTGCAAACTATGAATTTTATCAGGGAGTGGGAGTTACCTTTTCTCCAATCCATCTCAAAACTTAAAGGCCAAAACATGCCAAGATACAGAAATCTTAGAATCATTTACTCACTAAAGAGGATGCTATAATATCATACAGACAAAGTGCAAACGATGTTTGTAGACAAATGCAGATGTCAATAACAGGGCCTTGAACTTTTACTTTAACCAGCGAAGAGATATGGTTAATGTCTTCCTGGATTCAGGTAAGTTCCAAACAAGATTAGAGGAAGGTGAAAGCATTCAGCATATAAACGGAACCCAGGACTGCACATCCAGATGGAAATATCTATACGAAAACACCCTAAATGAATCCTGCCCAAGGCATCCAGAAGGCAGACTTGTTGCAGACTGCTAACTGACAGAACAAAACTTCTGTCCATCACACCTCATTTGTACCTTTACCTTACTCCCTGTATAAGTGGGAGAGCCTCACCTCATACCCAGCTGACACTGAAAGAACAGGAGAGGACAACAAAAAACAACCAAAATAACAGGGACCAGATATAAGCCCGTCTTGTCCTCTCCCATTATGCCTGTTTTTTTTTCTCTCCACACACCCGCTTTTTCCACACAGACTCTCAAGTTTCCTGATCAAGGAAAGGCAAGAATGGCATATAAATGAATGAAATCTCATTTTAAGGTCTGGCATCCCTTAAAAATAGAGTGTGCTCTGTTACTATGTACTCTTCCCCTCTCTCTATCCTGTTAAAGGATAGTAGGGGTAGAGAGACTCTGAGACTCCTGTTATTGAGTTTCTGTTAAAACTCAATACCTTTTTTCCTCCAGAAAGTTTCCTTGTAGTACACAATGCACTTGATGACTGAGCCCATGGGGATTCGGTTGATCAACTGATTTCTCATCGGAGGCAAAGATGGGTTGAAATGGATCTTCAAACCAAGAGCTGGGGGAATGGCACTGATCACATATTTGCTCTGGAAAAGAAATCACAGTAAGCCAAATACAGATACGACGAAGAAGTGGTGAGTGTATTACTCTTAAGGATCTTGGCAGACATCTGTGAAGGGGTGTATCTTCTGAAGCAATTTTGGCCCTTCATAAAATCCAGACTGCTCACACAACAAACAGGCATTATATAAACAATCATCTGTTCCGATGACAGGCAACTGTTATTTACCCAGCACTTGAAAAATGTCCAGTGGGAAGATTTTCTGGGTTACAAGAATCCATTAGTCTCCTTTCTGTCTGGACTCCTCTGTTACAACTTGGAAAGCAAGTGCCTGAAATGCTTTTCATAGAAAAATCACCAGTAAGATACATTTTTATTTTTATCTTACAACTGTTCTTCCTTTATAAAGCTAACTGAACACAAAGGAGAGATGCTATTGAAGAAAATTTTTGAACATGTACTTTATTATCCCATGCTTTTCAGACACTATTTTAAAGCTCTGCCCTTAGTGTTAGTTACAACAATGTGATATTCATTTTATCATAGCTGCCTTAATCTCCTTTACATTTTGTTACAAGATTTCGGAGAAATCAAAAGGGAAAAATTAAAGTTTTCCAAGCATCTCAGCACAAGCATTTGCTTTTATGTAAAGGGTTTCATTACCTCATATAAGTCATGATCTAAGGTTTCCACGATGACATTTTCTCCTGACTGGTCAATACGAATCACTGGTCTTCTTAGCTTTACTCGGTCTCCCAGTCGCTCCATTATTTTCTCACTAATTTGGCCAGAACCTCCAACAAATTTCCTTTCCTGAAACACAGAAAAGGACAACTCAAAGTAGAATCAGCATATCACTGCATATAAAGTCTGCATCACGACAAACATTTTTCTCAGGTTTCAAAGCAATCCCATTTTTCTGTTATCAAACTTTCAGGGGAAGTTTGGCAGTTTCCCTTGGAAAATGTATCCGCACTACTTTTCCTTCAGTGAACTTCTGCACTTCCTTTGTGCGACCACCAGCCAAAATTTAAGTCTCTAAGTAATCTCATGAGAAGATCCATTCTCATGTGACCTCCAAATGGATTCCACAGACTTGTGTGCATCAGCAACACTTGTTAGCAGAACTTAACATTCTAAATGTTTTAGAGTGTTACTTTATCCCTGTAAAGGCCTGTGCATCTGAAATAGGAACCTTGACTCTCATGATAAATAACTGAATTAAGAAGTGAATTAGTTCACAGCAAAAACCTACCCAGTGACATCTAATCTAACTTAAACTCAAATAACCTCTAACATACAGCAGGATTCAAAGAAATTCTTATACCCTGTATTTATATTTAAATTATTCATAGTAAGTTATATATTAATTTATTTCAATATATTCTAATATATTCTAATATATTTATGTGTTTTTATTTTTATGCATTTATATATTTATAATTTACATTTCTAAATACGTAATTATTCCTAATATACTCAGTTATGTATAATTTACACTTCTACAGTAGAAGTTCATCAGCTGATCCTTTACTTTATTGAAATGCAGAATCAGGACAAATTTACCAGTCTTCAAACATTTTATAGCAATATCAGAGATAAATAATGGTGGCCATTTTCTTCTGACTGATTCAAAAATCTTAACAGCTTTGATCCTTGGAAGCTTGTGTCTTTCCTAATCCAGCTCTGGGCTGTATTTGCAATATTAGTTTGGAGCTTTCTGCACTCTCCTGCAGTTAGCATAATCGCCCCCATTAACTGCTTCTAAAGCAGCAAGCCTTTCATCAGCCTCATGACAGAAAGCAGTATAACCAATATTTTCTTTTTTTCAAGCGGATAAATAAAGTAGTTATTCTAACCTGCGTGCAAGAGAAAGTCAGAGTCAGGAACTAATAACAATCTACTGGTCCCTCAGCCAAAGCCTTCAACACAGGAACAGACTTCTACGTCAATGCTGCAAGATCCTTATTAGTGCGCAAGTCAATGGTTCTCAGGCTGCTACTGAGTCAAAATCATGAAAGTCTCTGTGCTTTCAATTCAAACAAGCAAGCAGAAGAACCAAGTGCAAACATGGCCTCACAAAAGCCACAAAAGGTGATGGTCAACAGTACCTGCCCTCCGTTGGTAGTGGAGAATATCCTGGTTGTCCCCCCGCACTGCTTCACGTACCACAAAAACCAAAGGGCAGAGACCTCATGGGGTTCAGAAGTGACATCTACATTCACAAATAGAGTTGCAAAATTCTTGGCAGCCCTGCACCAAAGACAAGAAAATCAGCTAATATAAAAGCTAAAAGAAGACATCAATCTTGATCACTATCAGGGAAAAGACCATCTTTAACAATTTTTTTCTTCCATTGAAGTTGAAGGCAAAGATTTTTTTTTATTTCATTTGAAACAGGGAGTAACATCAATTGTTTTTATGTAACATTTTTAGGGAATCCCATCCAAAAAGAAATATTAATAGTGCTGTATAGTGCTGGACATATAAATGAGCCAGAAAAATCAGCACTGCAGAAGACATAAGAGCCATCAAAAGTTTATTGCACTTTCTGTTACTGATAGCAAATGACGGTTTTCTGTCATGCTAGACTCAAGATTAAAGGCAACAGGCTCTCACATCGTCCTTGGACTCCAGAACTGCCATCTCCTCACATGGTCCCAGGTTTCACCTTGTTCATTCCGTGCTTGCCAAATGCCTTTCCCTCACCCAAGCACACAGCATACAGATTATCCCACACCAGTCATCTAAAAGATAGGCTTAAAATCTAAACTAATTATTCAAAATCAGCACCCTCTCACTTCCTTCTCTTCTGCTGCATTAAGCGAGGGCACACACCAAGGCTGGTAGGTAGGAGAAACACACCAAGGAAAGAAATGTAATCATGAAGCAGAAAAGGAGGAAAACAGAAAAGAAGGAAGGCCTTAAGACAGGAAGCAGTGCATAGAAATTCACACGTAAGTCCATCAAAAAAGGAAAAGGCTACTTTTAGTTGCTGAATCTTTACATGGTGGTCTCGGACCCAGTGGTCAAGAACACAGAAATGGAAAAGCGGCCTGTGGAAGGATTCTTGCCTTTTGTGTCCTGCAGTTGATGCTTTCATTTTAGGAACAGGCAAAATGGCAGTTTGTATAAAATATTGTATACAGTTGACCAAGATTTTCAGGGTGCACTGAAAAGGTGTTAATAAAGACTGAAACAAACGTTCTTCCTATTAAAAGTAAGCACTTCCTCTGGATGAGGAGGACTATGAGGAGGACTTTAACGATAAGGAGAACAGGAGCAGCAGATGCTCAGCTTAACTGTATTGTGATTGACAGTGACTGAACCTTTATAGATATTTGACCAATCACCAGGCAATCAATAACCACTAAAGCCAGTAGAGAAATCACTCTCAATCATTTCTTCCTACATTTCTTACATCTCCGGACTACGTGATTTTCAACTTTCTGAGCTGAATCTCTACAGAGAAAATAACATCTGCTCTTGATGAAAATGTGAATTCTAGTTGCAATAAAAAGCTAAGATCCAAGCTGCCCCTGAGGAAGCTTGACTTTTGGCCTGTTTTCTGAAATACGAATGCACTTCGGCTTCATTCTTGTCAGGCAGAAATAATGGAGAACACATTTATCATTTTTTGTCTGCGTGAACACATGCTGCAAAATATGATCAGATCCAGAAAACTTTTTGTCTAATGGGAGAATTAGTATGTGTACTTACAAACATTTCTCAGGCATAAGCTATCAAAGAATAGTCAAATTCTCATCATTTTTGCCATTTTGCCCCAGTGCTTTTCAGCATTTCAGTTTCCCAATTTCCCCTGGTATTTTATCTAGAAATGGCAGTTGATTTCCATCAAGAGCACACAGGCTGTTCTCTAGCCGAAAGCAAATACGTCTAGTATTTTGATGAGTGGAAAGGGTAGAAGATTACCCTTCTGGAACACTACTTTACGGGGTGGGAAGTCTTTACAGCACGTTGCCCAAATCTCAAACAAACCAGGCAGATCAAGTTGAGATGCACATATAAAATCTGAAAAGAATCTTGGAATTAAGGAAGGCTCACAGTTACATTAACTTTCAGGCAAAATGTCAAATCTTATTCCATCACGGAGTTTTAAAAAAAATATGACTGTACTCATGTTTGCTCTGAGGTATTAAATAACCACCAGTGTGTGGCAATTTTCTACCTCGTACAGTTCTTTACCAAGTCAGTGACTAAAGTGAACAGCAGAATGGCAAGAGCTCGTTTCTATTTGGTTTTACTCGATACGGATGGTGATACAACTAAGAAAGGCTTTCTGCATGCCTCTGTTCAGCTTTTGTTACAAATGAAAGCAAAATGATAGGAAGATGAAAAGTTTTTGACAAGTGCCACAGCAATCACGTTGCTCTCTAGCACCTGGTTGAAATTGTAGAAATTTCCAGCAATGGCAACATCAGCTTGAGCAGGTGCTAACAGACTTGTGCACTGAACTGGCTTGTTTCTCTGCAGCAAAGTATTGGGCCTTTAGACATTCCACTAGTGTTGCTATAGAAATCAATCTACTTAAAAGAATTATTATTTTTTCTTTAGTGTAAGAAAACCAATCAAACTATTCTTGAATGGCAAAAAAAGAAAAAAATACCTTGATGCATATAGAAAGGATTTTCAGTTTTTCTGTGCGATATTTATTGCAGCAGTTAAAATGTAGGAAGGTGGGTGTTATGGTGATCTTAGTGCCATCCTAAGATGGATGTTACTCTTGCAACATTGCACTTTTGCAAAAACAGCTGGCCCAGCATAAAATACTTCTAGATTGTTTCACCTGAAGTTTGATTCACAAATCTACTGCAATCAAAGTACGTTTCTTTTAATGGTTAACAAGCAAAGGAAAGGATACCTAACAGATGGAGGAACCTGTGACTTCAGAATCTACACTCTCCCATCCTAACTGTACACTTTCCTTTATCTTCACTTTATTCTAAAAAGCAACAGAAATAGAGTGGAACCTGCTATGCACCAATACCCTCATTTATGCTGATAAATCTTGTGGTTCACTATTAAATGATTTTCTCTTCCTTTAAAAAAAAAAAAAAAAACCCTCTACTCCAGTGGTAGTTTATATCTGTTTCCGAGCACTTGAAGCTGAGCTCCAAGGTATACAAATATAATCTGTTATATCTTATCAAAGAACTTCATACTTTGTCCAGCAAGTTTTATCTATGAAATCTTGCATAGTCATTTTGTCCCATTCTTCTGCATGTGGAGCCTTCCATGGAGCTTCACTGGGAATCTAAGGAGACATAATATAACGTTCAGGAAATGTATGAGCGGTATAAAAACAAACAACAGTCAACTGGTGGATTTCAGCTTAAAATGAGGAAACTGGGATTGTTACATTGGTTATTTCTCTGAATAACACATGTGGAGGCTTCCAATATTCATTCTTCCATATATACATATATTTTTTTTAAAAAAAATACACTTATCCCTTTGGGTTGGGAGCAAAAGCATAGCCAAACAAAGGAGACAGACAACATTTGAAGCTGAATAAAAGAAATATAATAATGCAAATGCAAACTGATTTTTGGTCAATTTCCAATAAAATTGCCAAAGTTTTTGTTCCAAAAATCTTCTGTTCTATCCACAATAGTTGTTCCATCAGAGACTCAATTTCATCTTTATGAAGTAATTTGGCTTGTACATTCCTGACAAGAAATACAGTGAACTTAATGGAGAACGCTTTTAGAGTTAAGAAATTTGCCTAGGAAGGCATTGTGCAGTGCCGTGGAGTAGCTAAGAGTTATTCCGTACTTCTCCTGTTTGTCTGCATGAGCACCAGAGACCTCTTTTCAAAATCTTGTGGCTCAATCAATGTAATACGTGAACTAAAATGACTGAGTTAAATTTGAGAGTGGAGCTAGGCATATGCTGCAAATCTACAAAACCCCTAAAATGACCTTCTACCCAGGAACCCCGAATTGTTACTTAGCACTTGCCAAAGAAAGTGCTAAAATCACACACGTTAATCCTAAAGTTCATCTGTCTGGAAAAATGAAGGCACAACAGCAGACCCAGTGATGCAGCCTCTAGAGCAAGCCGGCGAGGAGACCTCTTCTGAATTCGCTCTAATCATTAGCGAATACCAGAACCTACCCACAACCTTGCTCTCTCCCACTGCAGCCACATCCAAGGTGGAGCAGGCTTCCCCACCTGCATTCCCATCTCCTTAGCACTCTGCCACATCCACCAATCCCTCCTGCAGACAGTGCTGAGCAGAGATGCTCAGCTGCAAGTCCTCATGCCATACCTCCTTTCCCATTTCGTCCATGGTCCTCCACAGGTTGTTGTAGTCCAGATAGGCCAAAGGATTCCACATAGGTGGGAACGGACCTTTAAAAGGGTAAGATTTACCCTACCAGATGGAAAAACAAACAAAAAGACTCATAAAAATTAGAATACAATCACAATCATGGCTTCTATATGCATAAAGCTGAACCAAATGGTTAAGTACTCAGTAGAGAAAGAATACACAATTTTATCAATATACCTGATGGGTTCTAACAGACTATGTGGCATTGTGCACAATTTAAGCGTATAAGTGTAATACACTGTTGAATTGCGTCAATTGCATGAAAAAAAAAAAAAAAAGGTGATATTGATTTGTACTTTTAAAGCAAAACACCAAAAAGCTTAGACTGGACTCTTTCAGGCAAGAAAACTACTATCCAACAGTTGAGTCACTAACACCAGACCAAAAAATAAGAGTGAACAGGGTATGTTCAACCGAGATGAAAAACTGGATATTTGTTACTGAAAAGAGAAACATGTTACTTTAACATGTTACTTATTTTTTCCCCTAAATGTTCATGAAAAGGTTAAACTGTTACTGCATTCCATGATACTGTTTCTCCTCTCAAAATCAGAGCAAAGCAGCTGTGATGGACCTTCTTACACACAAAATCATAGTTCACAAATCTGAAACAGAGAGAGTGCTTTTAGTTAACCTAAAATCCCACAGCCCTGTAGAAAATGCAGCATTTACAAACAATTACTCTTTCTTCCCATTCAGCAATCATACCTTTTGGTCATGTATTACAGAAAGTGATAGTAAGGCCAGAATGAATGCCTGAATTACATAATCATGTATTTAATAGATTTTATATATATGTGTGTGTATATATATATGTACACATATATAAAATATAATAATACATACACACACATGCACTGGCACAGTCATTACTATGAGTTCAAGAAAGCCAAGCTTAGGGATGGAAGACAACTGGTGATGTGTAAATGGTATTTTGTATACAGAGCACTTCCCTGACTGATATATGGATGTCAGTCAGCCTAAGAGCTTTAAAAAACAACAAGCAAACAATCATTAGCACTATATACCCCACAGTGCATTCTGGACTCCAAAAAATAGAAGAACAATAAAGGCATGTTGTGTGCCAAAGTTGATTTGTTTTCAAACTTATATTGAATCATGCATTTAAGTGGGCACTGCATCAGCATCAATGTCAGCTGGTAGAAGCACTAAGTTTGAACAGATATTTGATACAGTGCCCCACAGACCAGTCACTAAAAAAATATTTACTCCCACTGGCTCCAATGGAAGCACAATAATGTGATTAAATATTAAGAACTGGGTAACAAAAGACAACACTGTGTCTTGTTGAGAAGTATCTTAAAACCACTTACATGAAGAAGTGTCTGTCTTAGTTTGATTTAGCTTCTTTATTAATAATGTGAAAGAAGGGACAGAGCACACATCATTCAAATCTGCAGGCATTGCAAGCACCAGAAGAGACAGTAAAACAGTACAAAGGGATCTTCAGAGATTAGAAACATGGCCCGGAAATAACAAAATGAGATACAACCTTGGAAAATATCAGCTAATAACATTTGAGGAAATCTAATTCAAAGAGAAAAGGTTGCTTAGAAAGCAGTAATGGCAAAAAAACAAGCCTAATAGCAAGAGCAACAGCAAATCAGAAATCACTTTACGTTTACAAAACAAAACAACAGGCAAGTGAAGAAGAAACATGTTCTCCCTGATCTCTATAAGGGCATGGGAGCCTAATGAAATTCTTGTAAGCAATATATTTGTAGTTGAAGTTAGGAAGAAAACTAAGTGCAGAAGGAAAGGAATTCGTTGTTTGGTACATGAACTCGTGAAGCACCTGCAAAACAACAGCTTCACTCTGCAGCGCTTTTGAGGATAGCTTATTAGTAGTAACACGCCAATATGTCAATTTTAGAACGTCTTCAATTTTTTTTTTTTTTTTTTGTGAATGATAGTCAGAGTAGGTCTCCAGTGACTTCATGAACCAGAGGCACCTAAGCTGAACAGCTTACAGTTCCAATCTAAGAACTGGACATTACAGCACATGAAAACAGGAAATACTTCAGAATATGTCAGGAAAAAGTTGTTTTTCATTCAACATGAAGATGCATTTTTGATGCCCTTGTGCTTGACTATTTAAAAAGACGTTAAAATGGGAGAAACACATCCCTTTAGATACAGAACGCAGTGTTTTGGATTTCTTGTTATCACCCAATACCAGACACAAAATCCTAAGATGGACATTTTTATATTATTAGGGAACCCCTTCATATGAAAGTCATTTGAACCGGGACAGTCCTTGATGCTCTACTGCCAAAGGGCTATGAAAAATGAGCCTAATATTCACAGACTGAATAATGCCCTGCCCCAACAGTTAACATCTTAACCACTTCAGAAACTACTTCCTAGCCTTCTGGACCATATTAGCACTCCAAAAGTAACTTCTATGGCAGCAAGGCAGACTTGTTTTGAATGCTGGAGCTACCCTTCACTAGTGCAAAAGCTGTGTAGACAAGACAAAAAAAAGCAAAACAGTTTGTTTTTAGATACCTAACTTTCCAGGTTTAGATGCACATATACCGCTGTGCTCAGGAAAACCAGGCCAACATCAAAATGGTTTATTTCAACTATTGATTTTGTTTCAAGCGTCCTACTCTGCTAGAGGCAATCCTATCTGAGTTATTCCCTCAGAGTTAATTCAAGTCTTATGAATTCCCTGTGGTGTTTTTTTATGAGTGCACAGCTAAGAGACACATAAACCATATTTTTATTTTAGTATTCTTCTGTTTCACTGCTTTTGAACTGCTGAAATAGGAAACCTGTGTATGTCTCTTCTGGTGAAATCTAGGGCAATAAGTCTCATAAAGCACAAGAACAAATCCCAAACTGGATAAACAAATGCAATCATGAAAGTGGGAGACAGTCTCTTGTGTGAGCTACATTCAAGAGCTTCTGAGATATTACCCAAGGCCTGATCCTTATTTCCAACACAGACAACAGTCCACGAGACGACATCAGAATTCTGTCTGAAAGAAGGACTGCAAGACTAGGATCTACCCAGAAACAAAAACAGCATCACCAAAGAAAGACCACCCATAGCACCGGGTGGCTTCCAAAACACTGAAACATCTCAGCTCTACCTACATTTGAAGAATTTATGCTTTTGCAAATACAACTTTTTTGATATTTAGATAAAAATTGCCTCTTTCTATCATACTGCTAGAAATAGTATTCTGCATACTTGTTGGCCCTGTATAATTTCTAAAGAAAAATAAAAGTTGCGGATGAAAAAATACGCACCAAGACACACAAAGTGTTTACTTTTCCAAAAATTTACATCTAAATCAGCATTATATAAACTGCAATAATAATGACCCCTCTGATCATTTGACCTAGTATTTTTAATACCAGTACTAGAACATTTAGAAGTACTTTTTGCCTTTGCTGGGGTTTTTTCGAGGCTCAGTGGTATTTCATACTGGGCATATGCAGATCTTGGAAACCGATTCATGAAACATAACACCAGCGTCAACAGCTAGAGTTCAACCTGCTACTGGACAAGGCTCTGGCTGCTTGCAGTAGGGGACAAACCATACTGAAGTAGCTGAAACTACAGGAAGCAAATTCCTGTAACCTGAAAGAGAAATAAACAAACAGGGAAAAGAGGAATGCAGTGTAAAATGTCAGGAATATTTCAATCCTCAATATTTGTTGAATCATTCATACGTTTTGAAGATGTCATGCCAAACTATGTTTGGTTTAGCTACACTAGACCTGTACAACAAGCGGTATAGAAATAGATCTCATACATACATCAGCTCTGTCTCAGGTCAAGATCATGACATTTGATGACATAAGAAAGAGGGGAGAAAAATATACAGCATGGCAATACAACAACAGTCAACTGAGTACCAGCCCCAGAGCTTGGGAAGACAGTTTGGTTCCTTCAGGAAAAGTAATTAGTACCTCACTTCACATGAGGACCTCAGAAGAAAATCAGATTTTAAAGGCATAAGACAGCTTCATACTCACCTAAACATGCGAATTGAAGCCACCTGTGCCAATGATCCCTATATTTTTTAGGGCATAGTATAAGCCTCTTATGCATATAATCAGCTTTCATTCTAAGAAACTGGGCAGTGTAATGAATTTTCTGCATCATTGAATGAGCACAGATATTCCCTTAGCTGAATTGTCTAAACCTTTGAGTAACAGATTCTAATTTCACCAAGACGCTACGTGTTAATGCATAATTATGTAGGTTTACAGGTACGTAGTGCCCTCTGCTGAATCAGAGCACAGGAATATCACATCCCTTGTTCTCAAACTTAAAATCCTAACAATGCTGCTCTTGAAAGTACAAAAGCAGTAAGACACAAAGTGAGCTAAGAGGAAAAAGAGAAATAGCAAAGAGTCACATCAGGCTGTAATTCAGTACCTATCTCAAATATTCAGTTTCTCACCTGCACACTGTAGAAAACTGAGCTGCTTTTGGTTTTCTTACCAATAACATCTAAAAATGTGTGTCTTTGGGAGTCAGCCTCTTAAGTAATCATAATTCTCAGCAAGACATGGCAATTAGCCTTCCCAAATAATACCTACAGCAGCTGAGACAGAGCAGTGGTTCTACTTAGAAAATTTTAACAGTGTTGCAAGGGTATGTTGCATTATTATTTTATTTCCTCTGGAGGAAGAAAAAAGATAGGGCATCTTGAGATAGAATTTCTCCTATATTAGAAATTGTTCAGGAGCTCCTATGTTTAGTTAGTTCCTATACTGATGGATATCCTATGAGAGAAAGTAAAACTGAAGGAATTTCAGTACATGAGATTTTTATTTAAAAATAACATAATTAATAGCACCAATCAGGTGGGAAAAGAGTTAATTAGCACTTAGAATCTCCTCTCTACCAGAACTGATTTTTGCATTGTTTTCTGACATTAAGAGATAGCTCTGCAAAAAGTATTCAGATTTCTAAGCAGCACAGATTTCAAGGGATCACAGTCCTAAATACTGTTTGACTCTGGGTCTATATGTGGCTTGTAACATCTGAATACATTGCCCATAAAGTGTATTAAAAATATATATATATTTATTGTATTTATGGAGTCCACCTTAATATATATAAAGATGTAACTAAATGGGATGGGGAAGGAGAAGGAAACTTTCAAAATAAGCTCCCTGTCCACAGATCACAACCAGGTGCACAAGCTAGAAAAATATATTTAAAGCAGAAGACACTTTTGGGATCACCAGTTTTGTTTCTTGGATATTTAATGTTCCTAGATTTGCTGCCTAAAAATGATACCTGATAGATGATTTTACAGCCATCTATGAAACCCTGTAGTCATCTGTTCCCATTTGAAATGCACATTTATCTCATTTTGTTTTTCTGTAAACCTCAATCAACTTCCTACGATCAAATGCAATTGAAGCTTCTCTCCCAACAGACTGAATTAAATAAGCTATGTGGAAAGGTAGCTACGTAGCTCCTCTTCCTGATCACCTAGGAAACAGGTCCTGTGATCTGGATGGACTAAGACTGCGAAGCTTCTTTCTGTTCAGTTTTAATTAAGAAATTTATACTTTTTTCAGCTCCTTTTTCTTATTTCTTTCATCTTCATGCTGCCATCAGGTCTCAGCTGCCAGACTTCCTGCGAATTTTACTGAAACAATAACACATCTTGGGAGACTTTTTTTGACAGCTGTCACTTTGCAGATTGGGTGTACATAATCTTTACCCTTATAGACTGTCGTTATGCAAGTATTATGTTTTTTTTTTTTCCCCCATTAAAAAGACCTAATTACAAATCTCCGTTTTAACTACTGCCAGTTGGCTGTCATGGAGAAGGAAAGATGCCCCTTTATTTACAGGGCAGGTCAGACGAGGGAGAACCAGACCAGCCTTCCCTGTGTTCCTGCCAGTGACTGCTGTTCATTCACAGCATGGAGAATATCTCTTGTAGGAGTCTGGAAGAGCTTTTCCTCTGTCTCTGCCTATTCAAATCCTCAGGATCTCTTCTGAGGGCATCAGTGAGGGTGACTAATGACATCGTGTTTCATGACAGGCATGCCTGCACCTTCTCTCCAGGGAAGAGTTGAAGCAACATAGATCTGGATTATAGTAATAACACACGAAACTATCAAGTCCCTGTTATAAACTAAGTGCCTTTAAATTTATTTGGCTTCCTTTGCATGACACTGGATAACAACCAGTTTTTTAAAGATTCAGATGGGCTGTGTTTGGTTCTCTAAGTTCTTTCTTAGAGATTGTTAACAAGGGAAAAGACAAGGGACATGATGGCATTTCACCTCACTTAACATTGATGGCAACTAAGTCTCATATACTTTTCTTCTCTGAATGCACTCTAATTAAGATATACAAAGAAAAATGAAAGCAATTCCATCTAGTCATTTAAAATTCATTTAAGCTGTTATGCTATACACTATGCCAAGAGATAATAGACTTAGAATTGCAAAGCAGGTCAAAGACCTAACTAAATCATATTGCTTAGCCTTAGAGCACTGAAACCACAGAATATTCATGACTACATCCTATACTTTTAGATGCAGTAATCATTTATCCTGCTTCTAATTAAATCGCACTATAATAGGCAGTCACAATTCTTATATATGAAAAAGACCACGGCAAACTGCATTTTAATAAACACAATAGTCTTGAAAACAAATGACATCCAGGAGGATTACTACCACAGATCTATTGTAGATCAGTAGGTGGCCTTACAATATTTGTACAGATTTGTGGTTTTAGTTGAAAGTATTTTGCATATAAGACTAAATTTGCACCATCTATCAGCAGAATATCTTTAGGGATGTGCTGCAGACTGGGTTCATGTTAGAACTGTCAAGAGCAGCCAGGTTGTGCCCCCTTACCAAAGTTAAGGAGAGATGACATACTCATTCAGACGCACCTGGTTAATGCTGCAGACAGATATATGGGTATAAGGAAACTCCATCCTCTTATGAAGAGCCTAACGGTGGGAATGGGGATTCAGCAAATTGCTATCAAAACAGAAACATCTAGGGACTAGGGAGAGGATGCTTCATGTTTCACTCCGCATTTTGACTTGAAAGACCCCAAGTACATATGGATTTTTTTCACAGCCTGCCTTTCAGTGCTAAGGAAGAAGCTAGCAGGACTTTTGCTGATTATCACCACATAAGCAATTTCAGATGCAGTTCACTTTTTGTCAAAACTGCTAATTACCTGGCTAGCTGTTAGCACTGCTGGCAATCTGCAGTGAAATGACACAGGACTTAAGAGGAATAAATGTTATAACAACTTCACGGCAGTGATGCTATAATCTGGGGAAACTCCAGGAAGGATCATGATACTAGTGCATAGAAAGATTTGGTGGAAAAAAAAAAAGAAAAAAAGGATATTAGTGACAAAGAACATACCATCAATGTCAGTGGGGAATCTACAAAGACTAGCCACTGGGTTTTGAGAAACAAGTTCCACTGGCCTAATGCAGGCTTTCAGTGGAGTCCTGTGGTGCTGACAGGTTTTCTTTGCAAGCTCTCCATCAGTGAAAATGGGATCAGAGAGAGTTCAGTTGGCCTCATAGTTAGCAAAAAGGTAGACACTGGCTACTGCATATGAAGAAATCAAGTTTTGCAAAAATTGCAAAAAATACTACACATATTTTTATTTACTAAGACAACAGATGTCATTTTGGTGAGTGAAACGAAAGCCAAAGGTCAAAATTTGCAAATCTATCTAAATCAGGATCCTGAATCCTCTCAGGTAGCTAAAAATGTTAACTGATCTTAGTATGTGTTTAACATCTGTTCATTGGTTCAATGGGAGCACTGCAAGGAGACTTTAAAAACTCAGATGCTTCTGGTTTTGTTTCTTAAATCTGGATTTATGAACCTACTTTTAGTTACACTATTCAAAAGTGATGGTGTTCAGGCAGAAATTAGCCTACCAAATACTATTTGCAGAGCTATACTAATTTCCTCACTGAGGTTGATGAATGAGCATTTACACAAATGAAAGGAACATACTAATCTCTTTTCAAAGACCATGAAAAAGGCTGTTTAGCAAGCGGAAGGAAAGCAAAACTGTAATGCAAGAAATAAAATTTCAAGTTTCTCTGAAGATATCACTCCCCACATAAGCAAAACCAAAAATAATCTCACAACAGAACCTGGCATTAAAGAAGATTAAAGAGAAAAAAACACAGAACCCAATCAAATCAGCAAAGCCTAATTAGCAGAAACCCACACATAGAGCAACAAAATGTGTTCTTTTCATTTTGTAGTACAAAGAACCTGCATGCATTACTTCTATTAAAAAGCCTCTAAAATGAATTTAATTAACTATGAAAGGCTTGATTTTGCCTTTGGGTATACGCAAAAACAGCAGTTGATTTTACAAGACACACTGTGATGCCGGGTAGCGTAGTGAGAGAAGAATTAAAACCTTTAGGTTCCCTTGCCTCTCCGGGTTCACAGAGAATTTGCAGCCCAGAATTTAATTAGATTTGGCTGGAGTCACAAAGGTTAGGTCAGCATGTGAATTCAAATTCACTCAGAGCAGACAGACCTTGGTATATTTTGGAATCTGGCTTACAAACTGTGACTCACGTTTTGAGAGTACTGCTTAGATTTCAGGGAGCAGACAAGCATTTCTGTTGTCTAGTCAGGCCTAAGGCACTTACAGTGTTTGTGAAATATGGGAGGGAAAGCACAGGCAAGCCATATGGCTGAGAGAGAAAGACCCATTAGGAATGTTTTACAGCTACAGGGCATGCAAAAGGCCAACAATTACTACACTGATTTGGCCACAGAACAGCACGTGTGTTTACTATATGATGTATAATGCTCATCTTCTAATTCCTTAGCTATTCTTAAGTAACACTGTGATAATACTCTGCCAGAGAACCCTGGATACCTCTCTTCAGGTGCCTGCTCACAGGCAGCCACACCAGGAGCCTGATCCTGCAACTCTCTGCCTGCATTTAACTTACAGATGTCCTGGGGGCACTTCAGCCTGCCTTGGCTCTCCACAGAGATCATCAGTGTTTCTGGAGAGTTTTAACATTTGGCTGCACATGGCCCTGAGCAACTTGACCTAACTGCAAGGTCCACCCTGCTCTGAGCCTGGTTTGGATTAGCCCCCACCAAGTGACACCAAACTCGATTTTTCCATAATTCTGTGTAAGGCAGAGTGCCAGTCTCACATACTCTTGACAACACTTACACAAAGCCAACTTGTCCGCTTCAAATTGCCAGATATACCCATCCCCTTGGCATATGTGAGGACACCACCTGCCTACTACCAGGCTCTGTCAGTAGGTCTTAACCCAGGCATGTGGGTGCTGGAGTGAGCCTAGGTCCTCTGCCTTCCTCACTGCTGCTTCTGGGTCTTTTTAACCCATGAGGTGCAGGCACTAGTCAAAGTGGCAACTCTCCCCCCACCCACCCGAAAGCTTGGATTGCCTGAATGCTTCGCTGGAGAAGGGTGGCTTCCTCCATATCCAAATTTTTGGGTGCAATTCTGGACCGTTCAATTAAATAGGGTCCCTTGACAGGTGTAGGGTCTGCCTGTAGAGTCTGCTGCCCCGGTCACAAGCTGGAAGAAAAGTCTTAGCTCCCCAATTCAAGACCCTTTTCACCACCAACACACAAACAAACCCATGGTATGCCCTCCTGCGCCAGCAGAGGTGTGCAAGGGATGAGAAGAGGGGCATGTCCCTGAATGTCAGCAAGTCCTGCCAGTGCTGGGCCATGAGGAAGGCTGAGAGTCTTGACACACTCCAGTATTCGCAGCCCAGGACTAAAAGAAATCCATAGATGATGCTAAGGCTCTAAGCAACCTGACCTATCTCAGGCAACTCATGAGAGAGAGTATTTGTGGCCAGGGAAACGCAGATTATGCTTGGTAAGAATCTGAACTACTTTGTGCCACACACAGTTCTCAGTCTAAAAGCTGTTTGGAAAACAATAGACCATTTCAGTCAGCATAGTATGAGCAGTATTCCTCCACAATGAAGTTCTTACAACAGCCAGCTGGTTATGGCTGCTGATGACAGATGTACATTTGGCAATACCAAGCTTCTTTCCATGCAGCTTTTTGCAATCTCTCATGCTAGGTCAGTAAGGTTGCCCTGAAAGTTGGTCATCAAGATTGGCCATGTCAATATTCTGTCTATCCCTAAAACTCACCATCATGGCATGACCTTCTTACTTTCAACAAGGAGATTCAGAAGACTCAGTGTGAAAAGGCAGAAAATTTGGCTTCATGGGTAACACCAGTGGCATACTTAACAGATGGGATGTACCTATTAGTCCTATTAAGTAGGAATAATTGTTGACAGTCTTCCTAACAACCTTGTTTGAAACATACTTTTCCATAATAGCTTAATAGGGAAAAAAAATGTTGGAAAACATATGACAGGATGCCACTTCTCTGTTACTATTTAAATCTGCCAATATTTCCTTTAAACTTTGATTAAACACCAACTGCTATCTGACATACATTTTGCCAGTAATCATACAATAACTTTTCCTAAACATATAATGAATACCCACGTTCAATTCCACAGAGCTAACATGGATGGCTTGTCTTCTACAGGAGTTCAGCGTTGCTCTACAGTTGGAAGAGAGGAAGTGTGCTCTTTTGAGTAAAGCACAGTATGCAGACTGAGAAAATTAGCTCTGCCACAGCTTTCCTGTTTGAGGTCCTGAACAGCCAGGACTAGACCTGGACAAGCACAAGAACACTGATTCTCAGGGTCCTCTGCAGTTCCTGTAGCAGTGCTTTTTGCTACACAGGTTAGATTGTCCATATGCAAAATGAATTTAACTTGTCATGTTTATTTCAGCCAGGCTAATAATTGTTATCAGTTCAGGAAGACCAGCCTGAGAAACCTTGACCTTGATTCCAGATATGCCAGCTACTAGGACTAGGAAATAAGGTTTCAGATATCTCAGGCAGGTTATGTGAGAGCCATGTAGAACAGTAATGGCTGTATGGTTGAGACGTGTTGAAGCTTTCTGAGAGTTTAAGTACGAGCTTTAAGCTGAACGAAAGCATCAATTACCAGGATGTATTTGCAAGAAATACACATAGATGTGCATGCATGCGCATAGATTAATTTGGATGAGCTCTTCATTGCCAACACATTTATTCTTCTCTGAGAAATTCAGATGATACATACTTAATTAAATTGGCATACTGCACTGTAACACTGCTGCAAAACAATGAGGAAGGAGATCAGTATATCCTGTCTACAGCAGCATGCTTAAGAGACAGTATCTTACCTTGACATGGTGTATCAGGTGCTCAACTTCATTCACTTTATATGTTTCTATTCCTAGTTCCTTAGATAACCGCAGAAGACGATTTTGTGTTGGTCCCACATAGGCTCCGCCTAGGTCCACATATTTAACTTGCTTATTCTAGTTTATCACACACAACATACACAAAAGAAAAAAGGAAAAAAAAAGATAAAAAAAATATTTAGACCTTTGCAAATAGCACATGAATCAAACGAGCAATCCAGAGGCATCCTTCAAGTGAAATGCTCTCAGAGCATATTGGTCCTGATTTCTCTCCCCCTTCCCACCCCACATTGTTCTGTTGGAGCTTTGAAGCAGCCACTGCCAACAATCTCTGACAGAGCTCACTGCCACTTGGAGGCTGTGACTTAGCAGCAGCCCAACTAACAAACACTGGAGGACAGCCTGAGAGGCACAGAAAGAAACACAGAACCAGAGAGATCTTGCTCTTGCTCCCTCAGTGAGGGATCTTTCCAATGGCTGGTTCAAAACAGAATATTAAAGGAAGTGGTACAGGTGAGATTTTCTAATGCTCTTTCTAAATAGAAGAGGGCCTCCTGGGTCACAGTAAAGCAAAAGGAAGAAGTGTCAGGGCAGACAAGTCGACTGAAGTCCCCAACCACCTTTCCCCCTACCTTTATCCTATGTCATGCCTTACGAGGCTTGTAATAAATCAGCTTGAGGGCTTGACAGCCCACTCACCTTATGGGCATTTTTTAAACAGAGGCTTTTCCAGTGTCTCTTCCCTAGGACACGTTTTTAAAACTAATCATGTTCTTCCCAGAGGAAAAGACCAACGACTACAGAACCTGTAGATGACATGGAAATTTTCTTCCCACATCATCATGCCAAACTTCCCTACTTGTACTGTGAAGAAAACTTCTCATGTGCTAGTGCTCTAGAAATTTTTTCAAGTAGGTATTCCTGCAAGAAGGCTGGGTATATACAAACGTACATACACACATATATATAAATATATATAAAATGTACACATTTGGTAGTGATTACCCTTAGTGTGAAAGTTCTTCCTCCGACTCTGTCACTGGCTTCCAGTAGCACCACATTCAAACCTGACTCAGTCAGCAGTTTCGCTGCTGAAAGACCTAAATGATAAAAAGAAAATTAATTGAATAATATTTCTGTACAGGCACTCCATAGACTTTGTGAGATGACATGTAAGCTCAGGCAGATATCTGCCCAGACGCTGAATTTTTCATACAAAATATCTGTGGAGGAGACATGAGAAAAAAAAATAAAAAGCCCCCAAAACTTCCAAAATGTAAATAAAGCCATATATTAAAACAGTTAGTTGGCAAGTTTTATATGTGCCGAGAACCTTTTGCATTTCATGCTCAACTCTTCTGATGCATAAGCTGGCATCTGTTGATCATTATCCAGCCACACAGAGAGTCTGGGGAGGGCAGCTCTTCATTCTCTAAATTCAGTATGTCATCTTTTATAGCCCCAAGAGAAAAAGGAGGCAGTAAAGTTTTATTGGGCCAAAATTAAAGTTCTAAATTTTGCAAGTTGTCCTGAAACTTGCTCCAGGTATCTGTTTTCCAACTTTCGGTCTTTTAGAGTGCATTGGCAAAGCTCTTACAAACTCAGGCAGCAGGTTTTCTTTCCTGAAGGAAAAATGATCCAACTCAGACAACACGGGTTGTGTGCACCTGAGTGGCAACAAGAAGTAAAAACACGGGTAAATATACTCCCTCAGAAGCTTAATTCCCCATCCATTTTCTTCATACACATCTCATTTTAGTTCTGGTATCATAAATCCTCACAATTGCAGAGAAAATACCAGAATTAGGCCCTGTAGTAAGTCTGCTGAGCTGCCACATGTCTGCTAATGGAGGGAACTATGAGAACATTCAGAGAATATAGCCTACAAACTTTCAATATTTTTCGATTACCTCTGCCTTTTCCTTAGGCATATGTAAACCGAGACTTGTATAATCTGAGGTTCTTGTTTTCAGCCACATGTGGACAAGTTTACAGTGGAATGACAAAAGATATATTGTGAATAGATGATCATCTGCTTGCATTGATTGGAAGTGTTGAGTAAGACTGAACATATGTCTAGCTACAAACCACGCACACTCACATATCATATTTAGCTATCCTTTCTGGCTCTCTGCCTTGTAACCATCAGAAGGCAGTCAGAATCCTCTCAATACCCTAGCATATGTAGATTTTGAGGACAAGGAGGGAAAGGAAAAGTCAAAGATTGTTCCAAGGAGAAGGCAGCCACAGAAGACACAGCAAATGTGCTGGCAGGAAAACAGATGGTCAAAGCTATCACAGCAAGATTGAATAAAATATTAAATAGGAAAACATAGCCTTTGTATAGAAACCCTAGAGGACAACTATAGATAGGTAGAAAATGCTCATCATAACTATTAAAGGCATCGCAGAACATCTTAGTGGATTAACTAGTGGCTTGGGAAGGAGAACCAGGTCCTGTTCTCAGCACTGCAGTGAACCTGCTTGATTGTGCTAGTTTTACCACTTGAACTCCATGTTTCCCCATCTGTAAAAAGACACAATGGTACAGACCTATCTTTCTAAAGGACACAGAGATTTTTCTGAAGAAAAGCACTAGGTATTTCTATTAAAATATTGTAGTATCATGCTTTTCCTTCTGGCTTCATGTGTTTATTTTTTTCTACATAAATATCTGTGAGTACAGAAAAACAGTAACGACACTGATATGATCTTTCCATACTTCCTTATAAAGGAAATAATTTTGCAAGAAGATCTGGTTGGATCAGTTGCCTGACTACCCTCACAAATAGTTTATGATGCCAAGGAAGAAAAGACCACAGAAAACAGTAGTGGTTTGCAAACACGGGCCAGAACTTCCAACAACTTCTAGTAAGAGATTGGTTCCAGAAGGGAATATAGCCAACCTTCCCTCCTCACTCAGTAAAAATGTAGTGTTGCTTGAGACTAATATCTAAGGGCAGGTTTCTTTTAGCTTATCACGCTAACAGATATTGACTGCTCAGTTAATATTCAGTTAACACCATAGATTAAGGAATATGAGATTTAACTTGCTTTATATAAACCTGATGAATAAACATTTCAGCTACAGTACAGCTAGGAATAAATGAGGGGTATTTCTACAAGCTCAACAGAGGAGCTTGTAAAAGGATAGATTTTTAGATTCAGGGGAAACAGCTAATTTGCACAGTGATAAGCCCAGACACTGTCTTGTTGTTTCTTTATACATCTTTCATCCTTCTATTCCATCTACCCCTCAACTCCCTATTATTTCCTTAAAATTAATATTTGCTGGACAAGCGCCATCTTCTATATGTTTAGATGTGCCTGTTAGAGATGGATAACATTCTGGTCTTTCTGACGTATATACAGAAAGATCAGTACTGGGAATGGGGACAGAGCCCCTCTCCTCTCCTATTCACTGATATTTTCCTGTCCTGTGCTCATCTCCCACCAGATTATATCTCTGCAAAGGTAGGGATCTGTCTCTGTGGCACAAGTCCCCAGGGCTACCAAACCAAGTACCATCTCACAACTCCTTTTCAAAGGCTCATAGTGCACCTATAGGCTATAACTTTGCTCTGCCCCAAAGTTTTGCCGGAGAAATTCTGCAGACAAAGGTGGGGAACACTGTCCCCTGAGCCACCTCTGGGTGCATGGAGTGCTCCTATCATAACACTGAGAGGACTGCACACCGTGGAGGGAAGCATTGAGCCAAAGAGATACAAAGACAGACAGGCTGCCACAAACAGTGACAAAAACATATTAAAAAGGAGATGAATACCAGAACACTTTGGGGCGTGTGATTTAGGTTTGCTCTTAAGAAGTTAAGAAAGATTACTGCAGGAAACTCATCCAAACTGTATTTTATTTCTGAGCAAGAGCCAGAGCAGCTTCTCTGTATGAATGCAGATCATTCTTATTCCTAAAAATTAAGTGCACACAAAACCTGTAAAGCAGCATCGAGAAAAATCCATCATGCTTGATATGTAATCTCATCCAGAGGAGCCGAGGACTCTTCAAAAGTTTATATGTTTCAGCACTGCCCCCAGCTTACCTGTGATTCTCTCACAAATCACTAACAAAAGGCTAACCTTTAACTTGTCTCCACTGCAGAAAGACAAGGCAAACAGCCACACTCAAACATCAAGCTCATCCAAAAACGTGACTAGCGCTGTTGTTCCTTCCATTTTCACAGATATGTCAAAGGGACACCTTCCCCCCCACACTCTGAAACATGTAAACAGAATCAAATTTGAACTAAAAGATAAGGCTCGACTGTTTTTGCCACCACTGAGAGGACAACGATTTGGTCTCGTTTTCTCTGCGGGACAGTTCGCTTCAAGGGGCAGCAGGGTTGCCTGTGCTTTCTCTTAGACGATCAGTATGTAGACACTTAATGAAAACCACAAAGAGGAAAGCAGGACAGGTCCTGTTTGCAGTCTCATCCTGGGAACGCCGTGGTGCTTCGGCGACGTTAAACCAGGCAGGCCTTCCCGGGTTGCTATAGCAACCCGGTGTCCAAACGCCACCACTTGGAGATCCGGGAGGAGATTGCCGCCCCGAGAACCCTACGGTGCAGGCTCAGAACATGGGAATTGCTCCTCCATCATGCAGCTCACACAGCTCTTGCATTCACACAGCATCATCTTGCATTCACACAGCTCTTACTCATACGTAATAATCACAATTATTATTTCCTTTATCTTTAATTCAAACCTATTTTTCCTGTTTGATATTTCTTCATCATAATCATTATAACCATTGTACAGCTATATATGTACATGTGCGTGTGTCTGTGCATATACATAAAACCATTATATTATGCTTCCAACCTCCTCAGCTTGCTTATGTTAAGAGAACAGTTAAGATTTTTTTATCTTATTTTTTTTAACTGAGGTGATCTTGAACTTCCACTTTAGGGCAGAATCCAAACCTTGAATTAGAGCCACGTTTATTTCCATTTGGCCCCAGTGTTTTATGGGAAGCCCTAGGCTCAAACACATCAGACTTTTTAAAAACACGTTTTTAAGAACATTTTTAAAAACAGATCCAAGTTTTGTAACACCAGTCTGGTTGTATTCAGAGTCACAAAATGTTTTGAAATGCCCTTTTAACTACAATATTTCCACAAAATTGTCACTGGAAAAGCTGTGTGTCTGATAATTTTCTAAATGATAGTCAATTCTCCTTCTGTCTAGCTATTATTACTCACGGCATATCTCTGTCATACTCTGGATGACTAGACAATCAATATGCTACAGCAGTCTGCAAGTCTAACAGGACTTTATTTCTTCCTCAAGCTAAAGCTGATCCCCTTGCAGTATACAAAAGACAAGGTGATAACATGGAGGGAACAGATGATGAAGGTACAATTCTAACAATTTTTAATGCATTAAAAAACATTCCTGCAGTTCCTAATCTACTTTCTCTGTTTCATTCACTATTTTACCATGTCCCCCATGATGATTGCCTCACTTCTCAGACAGAAAATCTATTTTTGTTCATATATGCAATTATAAAAAATCATCTCCAAATGATGAGGTATGTGGGGAGGGGAGAGAGAACAGGAAGGCCTGTAAGCCTCTGCAGTACATTCACCAGTTTCCAAAATTGCCGTAATATTTTTATTTTATTTTATAAATTTAATAGTTCCTCTGTCAAAAGTAAAATCGTATGTGGAGCGGGAAGAAAGGCTGAAATCATATTTGTGCTTTATTTGTCCTGGAAAATTTGAAAAGCTGATTTTGCATGCTCATCTACAGGACTCTCATCTGGATTTCCTCAGATCCCTGAAATTAAATGATATTTCCCTTCTCTTTCTTTCTTTTTTTTCCTGCCCTTTGTTGTTTTCTCTCTTCCTCTCCACTTAACTTTCCTTTTCTTTCTTTAGCAATACAGCTATGTTTACAAGGTACTGGCCAGAGGGAATTTTAATATTCATAATGGGTGTCAGACACAGGCCCTGCATGTAAGCATTGACTGTACACATAGAATAGAAACAACCAACCACTCTTTAAGAGAATTACTGCTTAAATATTCTTCCACGACAGTCAAATAAACTAGATTGGTACTGCTTGGACTCTTTTCTTTCGGCCAACGGTCAACCTTTCCTGCCTTTAGCAGTGCCCCAAATATTTTCTTACTGGGCCAAACCACACCAGTTTCACCTCAATTTCCTTTACTCAGCCACCTAATTCTACTATCAAAAATCAACGCCATGAATCTTACCAACTTCCAAAGAACATACAGCTGATTTCCATTTTCGAGTCTCTGCAACACGGACAGTCAGTCATATTCGAATCAGCTTTGTGCTAGCTTGGTCACTGCTACCAGTATATCCCATGGCAAAACACATTTTAGCACTAACTTTTTCCACCCTTTTCATAGGGGCATCAGCTGCTTTGCAATCAGTCCTCCAGGTAGCTTGTTTAAAGTTCAAACATGTCCGAGAAAGCAGAGGCTGCTCTAAAATGCATGTTAAAAAAGCATCACTGTGCTACGTTTCTTAAGGATTCCTTCCTTGCTCTCAACCTCCTCAGCCAAGTCTAAGACACTATCTGCAAACATGTACGCTATCTGCAAACATGTCAGATAACAGCTTCTCCTTTAACGGGATCTGCTGGCAAAGTAGCCAGAAGCAATAAAGAGAAAGACGGGTAGTTTGAGCCTGAGAATTTTAGACGAGGTCCATGGCAGCAAAAAAAAATTACTATAGGGCTCAAAATGAGGCTTTGTCTTAAAATGCACTTTGGAAATGACATAGTAACTCAGTCTACTGAACAAGCATAGTTCTCTGTGCTAGGACTAATGGGGAAACTGTGGGATAGAACAGAATGTTTTACAAGATTAATGGTCAAAACTAGGAAAATGTTACAGTTGATGATGTCTCCTAGGTATTGGTTGAGTTCAAGGGCACTAAAGTAAAGGACCTCAAGTATTTCCAAATATCAGTAAAAAATTATTAGTCAGACCACCTGTTACTTTAGAAACTTCAAGATTTTTATTGGTCGTCTTGGTTTTGAGACTAAGTCTCCTTTTGACCAGAGGGGCCAGATTTTTTTTTTTTTTTCTCAATAAGAGCCTCACAAAAATCACAAAATTGAAGCAGGTGAAACGTTAAGAAAGAAAAACAACAAAACTCGAAACATACACAAAGTTACAGAAGTTGGCACCACCGCTATGGGACCACAACTTCTCTCACTACTAGATGTCATCATACAGTAATCATTACCTGTCATATCTGACATCGCAGTCCTCAAAAATACATACAAAATGTGCAAGGCAAATGAATGAGTTTGACCAAATTTCCGTATTTACTGCATGCAGTAAAAGAAAACACAGCTCTTAACACTACAGAAGAACTTTCAAGAATAACCAGTTCAGGAGAATTGAATATTTGATTGAAGGTAACTGTAAGAAATAAAAAGGGGTTGAGGCAGATAAGCAAGGGGGGAAGAAAAACACTTCCATGTGAAGTTCCCAATCTATAAAAATTAATCAGTTAATGGAAAAAAAAAATCTGTTTGCTCTTGCTTAGACCTAGATACACAAAAAGTCATATAAAAAGCCCTTTGCCTTATGCTTTTCTGATCTCCTTTTAAGACTTGTAACAAAAACACCCTGTAAGCTGAGTGCTATTACTGTAAGATAGTTTGCATAACACTGTGATTCTGATGTAAAACAAGAGATGCAGGGCAGACAGAAAAGATATGTTCTTGTCTGCAGCCTAAGCACCTATTTTGAACCACTGGGTTTTCTCTTTGAAATCTTCCATAGTTGCTTTATTGCATTACTGTGCTAGAAACTGGTATTTAATAGCATTGTTTTTGTTTGTGCTGGCTGCTTTAATGAACACAATCTGATTACTGCTCTGTCTTTGAGAGATTGAGCCCGGCTCTGGTCACCTTTACGTCTGTCACTCACCATTAGTCAGCTAAAATTTAATTGAAAGAATGGTTTGACACAATAATGTCTGCAGGCATTACAGGTAAAGACTATAAACAAAACAAAAGCAATACTGACCCAGCATCTCACCAAGGTCAGGTGATATAGACTTTATAAAAAAAAAAAAAAAAACAGAGATTTTTCCTTGCATTGTAGAAATGTCAAGGGACTTTGCTCTTGCAAAGAATACTATCTTCAAGGGACATGCTCAGAATTATAACGGGAGCACTGCAAAAGAGGACAGTGGCATAGGATGGCAAAATTGGTGAAGCCGCAAAAGAGAACTAAGAATGACTTATCCTGCTTCAGTGCTTTCCTGGTTTTCTTCCAAAAAAAAAAAAAAAAAAAAAAAAATCTGCACTATCCAGGCTACTCTGGGACTTCTAGAGAATAACACTTCCAAAGAGCGATGGCTAAAAGGATAACCAGACCCTGCAATATCTGCACTATGCATTTTATTAACTTACCCTTCCACTTAAATCCATATTTTTTAAGGTAAATGTAACTTCCTCATGCTCCAATTGGGCCAGGCCACATCAACTTTTTTTCTGCTGCAAGAGAAGGGGGTAAATGCTTTCTCCAAAGCTGCATCGCTGTACAGTGATGAGCGCTATTTTAAATGAACAGCATTTGTAGTAGTCATCAGCAGTTGTAGTTGTCATCTACAACCTGAGAATATGTGAAAGAAAAAAGTAACAGTTGCATAAATCCCAAGGCACAGAGAAAGACATTATTAGTCCTCCTGTATAAAACGTGCATTTACTTAAAATATTTGTACAGAGGACATAACATTTCTGCCTAGGATAGGACAAAAAACTCCACAAGCAACTATCATTTATTGCTGTTAAAATTTCATTGTCTACCTGAAGCAATGAGGTTTTCTACCTAAGCTAGTTGTGTAACCTGGCCACAGAGGTCAGTAAGAAGGCCTCTGTGAGTTAATATGGTTTTACATAAGCATAAGTTCTAGTTCTGGTCATCAACTTACTGTGGTCTTTTCTCTCTGACAGGAGAGTAGCACTTAGTAAACAGAGTTCCCAAAACTAGCATAAAATCATTCATTCTAAATGCGCTCCAAGCATAGCACCCGCTAAGTGACCTACAGCCAGACAATTCTGAGCAAGAAAAGCAGTAGTTCTTAAGCCCAAATGCTGCACAGACAGTTGTGTTTCGTGTGTGTGTGTGTGTGGGGGGGGGGGGGGGGTGGGGGGTTGCTTGTTTGCTTGGGGGTTTTGTTTGTTTGTTTGTTTTCTTCGTATTTACTAGGAAACCTACTGCTATGGCTACCTATACTGTAGTTTTCTCTCTCAGTCTCAACTCTCCTTTGGCCTCACTCTGCTAGTTAACAGCCCAGGCTGCCTCCAAACATAACAAGCAGACAAAATAAGCAGATAGAGAGAACTGCAGGATGAGGTATCCCTAAAATAAACATATTTACAGACCTTATGAGGAGCTGGGGTTATTTAGTTTGGAGAAGAGAGGACTCAGGGAAGATCTTATTGCTCTCTACAACTACCTGAAAGGAGGTTGTAGTGAGGCAGGAGTCAGTCTCTTCTCCAGAATAATTATGGATAGGACAAGAGGAAATGGCCTCAAGTTGCACCAGAGGAAGTTCAGGTTTAGATATCAGGAAAGATTTCTACGCAGCAAGAGTGGGGAAGCACTGGAATGGGCTGCCCAGGGAAGTGGTGGAGTCACTGTCCTTTGCAGTGTTCAAGAAATGTGCAGATGAGGCACTGAGGGACATGGTTTAGCAGGTCTAGTGTTGAAGGGTTTACGGTTGCACTCAATGATCTCGAAGGTCTTTTCCAGCCATAATGATTCTATGATTCTATATCCTACAGCACATATCTTAGCACTACGTAGACAGGCCCAACTCAGCCCCTATCAGGCTGAGGTGCTAGGAGAGTCGTTCACTAAAAGCATCCTTTTAGGCACCACTGTTTTGAAGAGATCAAAAGCATATAAAGTGCCAGACAAACCACCTGTGAAAGAGAAATTTTGCTTTTGAACAGAGCCATGTGGAAAAAAAGACTAAGCTAAACTGGGAGAATTTCACACAACTCTGCAGGAGTTGCCTCAAAAGAGAAATGCTAGTCTGCTTCGCTAACTCTTGCATGTTTTCAAGCACAGAATGCCTTTTTGATGGTTTGTTTTCTCTCCCCTAAGGACAAAGGTAAATGCTCAAAACAGATGATCAGAGAAAAGATTTGAAATTACAAAACACAAACTGTCACTCTTGTATCTTGACATCAAAGAACAGCACCTGATGTCAGATTTCTCAGTAACTGGTGACTCACAGGCATATACCTGAGACTCACTTCTCAGGGAAGCTAGCAAAATTCCCAGCTGAACAACCATGC
>NW_010582997.1:191787-280702 GCF_000705375.1 Tinamus guttatus
ATGGCACCCATGTCATACCCCTCTATCCACACATGTTGTTACTACAGGTGAAAAAACACGCTTCTTCTCTCCTCCCTGTCACAGGGTTTGGGTAAAGTGCAAGCCCCTGGCTTAGAGGAGCATAGGGCCCAAAGCAGGGCACTTGGAGGTTTGAACTTGTCATCCTTCAAAAGCTGTGGGAATGTTGGAGGCCGCCTTCTCACCTGCCAAGGACTTCACCCGTGGTGCGAGGCGGGAGCTACAGCTGTTTAGCCTTGAGCTACAGACTCCCAAAGATCTGCAGTATTAAAAGCTATCTTTCCAGTTAGGGCCCTCCTTGGAAGTTTCTCAGAATAAAATATGCCTTGTGCCAAGCTCAGTTTTTCCTATGTAACTTAGGTCCTTGTGGAAGCCATACACATCCACTGTGCTCCTGGTCCCTTGCAGCCTGAGCGGGGTTTCCTATTCCTCAGGTTTGTTCTGGGAGTGACACCCTGGAAGAAGAGGTTTTGGAGATGGTCCCCATATGCCCACCGCCTTATTCACACACGTGTCTCTATGGCAAACCGTCAGCAGCCAAGTGGGTCGCACCCTGATCTTCCACCCTCGTCTGGCTGGAAGCAGAAATGATCCATCGGCAAAACTCCTTTAAGCCAAAGGCATTTTTTTTTTCAGTCCAGATTATTCCCCTGGAGCCATACCTGGGAAGAAAAAGGAAGTAACTGGCAAGTGTTGCAGGCAGTGGGAAGACAGACTTGTACTTAATTCAGAAAGGTTTGTGTGAGATGATTCCCCTTGATACCCAGCTTTGCAGAGCTGGATTACCTAGGCGTAACCTGTGAGGTACATAGAGAGTTTTCAGTTGCATTCTCTTTAATTAGTTGTCTGTGAGATTTTGCATGTAAAATTGGAAGGCATTAAATTTACTCAACAGTGAGCTGGAATAGAGGTCTCCACATTAAAAGCTTTCGATCAATGCCTGGCGTGAAGGAGTAGAGGAAACTCACTGAGGGAATACAGATGTGATCATATGGCTCAGCCCTTCCCCGCCACCAAAGACATATTGATCAAAGCTCCAGTAGCTTTTTGACACCCCAGAATGAACTATCCCTCCTCTTACAAGAATACTGTCTAACGAGTGTTCCATGTTCCCTTATATATTTTTTCATATGCTCCCACCTTACTTCCTTCTGCATCTTTGTTTTTTCTCTCTTTCCCCAGAGATGTTCTCTCTACACATTCCCTGTCTTATTTTTTATTGATTCTCCAAGCCTTTACACCTAGCTGGATCTTCTGCTTGTATCCTACGTGTTTAATTGACAAATGAATTCCAGCCTTAAGTATGAAAACCTCAGAAAAAAAAATGAAAAACTAGACAATTAAACCCATGTTTCCAGGATAGGGTGAAGTATGGCATGAAGGAAAGGTTAAATTTTCAAAAACTAGAGGAAGAGCAATATCTAGCTCAGCAGAGTTCTCATGGTCTGAAGTATGAAATTTAAGTTTGTTTTATATATTATTATGTCTTAACTGTCAGAATAATAATTCTTCCATGATCATGTGTAGGGCTTTTTTTTTTTTTTTAAATGGGAGCAGGCATACCAAAGAGGCAGGCGAGTTCAGAGGGTTTTTCTCTGCTTTCAATGTTTTTTCCCTCTACCCCACTGTAAGTCCATTTCAAAACTTCATTTTTTTGTTTTCTGCTTCAGTTTCTTCTGCTTCCGATACATTTTTGCTATGACGACTTAGACATCCCGTTCTCCCTTTTGCTTTCCTACTGCTAGGCTGACAATAATCAGGCACTGCAGTTTCCTCACATTCCAGGAGTCCCATTCACTGATGCTAATAGCTCTTTCCTTCACCTGTCTTAGTCCAAATGTATTTATATTTAACAAGTATGAGCAGAATGGTATGCATAATCCTGGTAAAGCCTCTTTGATGGTATAAAGATTTTCAGAACAATCATATTATGATTCTACTCCTGTTTTTTATGCTCCCATTGCTTCTCTCATCCCCTGTGGTTCTAACTAATTAAACAAACAAAGGAGCCTCTTGTCTGGATTTTGGTGCATTAACCTTTGAATGCACAATTTTATTGGAAAGCAAACTTTCTGAGAAAACAGAGCAATTCTGTGCCTCATTTTAATTCATCTCAGACTTAAATTGTTTGCACAAATTTTGTTGGGCATCTAGACACTGTAGTAATGAGATGGCATAAATAACTATTTTCGGACAGAAAGTGTGTAGATATCACTGGAGGAAATACTGAGAAGTTAGTAGAAAGTTGCTAGTCAAGGCCAAATTCTCCAAATTTTTGAAGACCAAGAGATATTTCATGGCTATCTAGTCAATGGGTGATAAAAACAGTGCAATATTTTAAACTGCACATACTGTTAGCCCTACTGCTTATATAGCAGTGTTTTCTAAAAGTCAGCTTTTAGGCTCTTTGGTTTTAGGCTTTTGGAGGTCAGAGAATCACGCTCAGGAGCACAGGCAAGTCTGAACATAGCCTTAGGGCACCCCTGTCGCATAGAGGAAAACTCTGTGAAGAGAAACTAATAAACATGCTGCAGGTAAGCACTAAGGTTGCACCTTCCATCAGCCACGAGCACGCACTGTGGCTGGCTGCTTTCAGACCTTTAGTGAATTTAATGCTTTATACTCAATTTGTTTTTATCTTTGCAAGACTGTCCTCTAAAAGAAATACACAGTAAGGTCTGTGGTGATGTCTGCTGTCGGTGCCAGCGTGCACATTGGGCAAAAGTGCCTGGTGCTAACGTGCGGTCTGTGACATGAGTTCCTACCACTTCTGAAAGAAATTCTGCATTCGTTCTCAGGCAGTGCCCATTCCCGTCATGTGTGGATGCGTCCTACCAGGCATGTCCACATGTGATCCACCTAGAAAAGGGTAACGGCAGAAGAAGGGAAAGCAGTGCATGAAGTAGACTTAAAGGAGATATACAAGTGAAAGTCTGGTAGAAAGCAACAAAAATGAAAAAAAAAATGCATCAACAGCAGCAGCTTACCTGGCAAGATGGACTGCTGGTTTCCTCACTGCTTGGCCTGGGGAACGAATCTGAATGAACTGTTTCCTGGTTCTCTAATTTATCTGTAGCCAAAAAAGAGCCACCGAAGAGACTACTATGTAGTGCAGGCACTGGAGTGGTAGAGAGCAGTCCAAATCATTATCTCCCTCTGGAGACGAAGACAGAGACGGGATTAGTTTTATACTTCGTTGTTCCAAAACAAAGTTTTGTAAGCAGTGACCAGAAGACTTATGTCCTGAAAACCAACAGTCTTTGCTATGTAAGGCCTATCTGTTTCTTCCAACCCTCATTTACCACGGCTGAGCTCGTTTTCTTTAACTTGATAAGCAAAGACTAAAGATGGAAAACAGATGGCAGGAGTGAAAGTCCCTCTCATACCTCTACAGAAACTCTGCTTTCTGTAATATGTGCTGGCATTGCTCTGAGAACATGTGGAGTTAAAACACTTTTATCCTTTTAACAAAAATAAATCCCCTGTCCTTTTCTGATAACCTAGCCTGAAGAGTTCCTGAAGATACAGTTCATGCCTCTCACGTCAAATGTTTCTTTAGCGAATAGTGACAGATGACCTTTCATTTTTATATCATGTTGATCCTGCTGCTTAGCAACTATCAAAGTCCCAGCATAGCGTTTCCATCCACCACTTGAGGGATAGCTCCGTTTTGGCCTGGTCACTGCCAACCATCGTTAATTCACTGTTAATATATTTAACTTGAGCTAGAGTCAGAAGTAGTCCCCACAGTTGCATTCCTCTGTTCCTCATTCCATATTAGAATATGTCTTCTCCCCAGTGTTTACTCTAATGTCTCATTCCCTTTTGCTTTCAGTGGTGAAATAGTTCAGCATCAATAACAAAAGTCATATCCATCTTCTGCAGAAAAAAAAAATACTGTAAGGTATTCTGGAAGATCCTGCAGTGACAACTTATGGGGAAAAAAAAAGTTGAAATAGTGAACAAGAGGCTGTCATGTCAGTAAGGATTTTATTATCACTAAGAAGGTTATTATGTTACTTCTGTATGGTAATGCTGCTGTGACAAGTAGGGGGATGTTGTCCTCACTCTTGTATACACTTGTATAGTCCTGAAAGACTATGTGTAATTTGAAGGGGGTTTAGTGAAGAGCCCTGACAATAATTAATGGATTGGGACATATGCTTGCTAGTGTTAAAAAAAAAAAAGAAAAAAAGGAATTAACCAGGAGAAGATAAAAAGGTTACAGTTTTTACCAATGGGATTCTTTTTGTGTCGTGTTGGCCATTTGCACTTGCTGACAAGTGGAAGACTTGCTGTCAGTGTCCTTTATGGACAGGGGAAGAAAGCAATAGGGCTAAAATCTGATTTATACCTTACTAGGTAATACCATACTTACTAGGTACCATATTTACTAATAATATCATACCATACTAGGTAATACCATACTAGGTATACTGTAGGTAAATAATCAAGAGAGATGGGATGAATCTTTCTACAAGATGTCTGTCTGTCTCCGTTTAGCACCAAGGACACCTAGCTGATTGGCTTAGATTAAATGAACTTTCAAATGACTAAAATTAGTAAGTCCCACTTCAAGGATCTGGGTAGGAAGCCAACTGCTGCCGTGGGCGTTCTTCAGTGAGGGGGCAGTGAAAGTCCGTGAAGACCAATTTGCTACATGCTGGACAATTCAGTGAAAGCCTTGCTAGTTATGAATGTTGTAGCAAGGATTTTAAGTACCCATAGCCCCAGAGAGTCAGCATTAGCTGTGTCCTGGACCAGAATCAGTTTTTATCCTATAATTGCCTTTTGCTCTCTGTATTTCCTAAACATTTAAAACAGCAACATTGCAAAGCACTGAGTTTAATTCAAATCTTTTATTTTTTTTTTGTGCTAACACCTTTGGGGGCAGCACTTGATCCTGTTCTTTGGTAGGTGTCCACACTTACATTACTTATTTTTCTTTCTGTTACATATGCAACTTTCATTCCTTTCAGGTCTAGGGTTTGTCCAAAGTCTTTAATTAGTCTACAAATTCCCAGATCTGACTCCTCATGAACTTTACCTTTTGTGTTTCCTTTAACACCTAAAAGATAAACATCCTCTAGAAAATTAAAAAAGCAATTATGTATTCTCTTATTAATTGTACAATAATTTAAAATCAGCGCAGTCAGAATTTAAAATTTTGGGGAGCTTTTGACTGTTACCTTCCTGTTACATCATGCCTATATTACTATTTATGCTTGTCTTTACACTGCTGACTTCAATGTTATAGCCTGCTTTTTTGAAGTGCTTTGTTATTTTAACAAGACCAGCTTGCAAAGGAGTTTCATTTTTATTAACACTTCTCTATAGTGCAGACACAATTAGGATAAGTCTTCTTGTTTTCTGCAAAATTAACCTGTTGCGGTTACGTTATCTTTATACTCAGATCTCCAAAGCAAATCTTTCGTAATTTCAATAAAATCAAAATATTTCAAGTTAAGGTATTTCTGAATGCTAACTACTGTGGAATATGAACACTTAAACCTAATATTGCAACAGTAGTATTTTTGGTTCCACATTTCTCATGGTCAGTATTTTGTTTTTACAAGCTAACCAGCCTGTCATTACTGTTATTGAGGGCTGCATTTCACAGTGGTTAGATCTGCATGAAGTCAGAACTAGGTGAGATAGTTTCAAATGCTGGTACTTTTACAGAGATAAACAACCAGCTGAACATCCCCTGTGTGCTTTGCCTCAGTCCCATTCCTCAGTCCAAGGAGATCTAGTTTCCCGTTGCTGGTGACTGCAGAGAAGGGAGTTTCAGGGATAGAGATCAATTTTTAAAATTTTGCCAAAAGACCTCCCAGTTGCGTTGTTAAGAGCTAGCGTCTTGAAACAACTTGTCTTATAGAATAGATTTGTAATTTTGTCACGTTGTAATACTTGTCTTTACTGTCTGCTTGCTTGGGAGCAGATCTGCTTCATCCTCTGGGAATTCCACAGCTGATGACAGAAAAAAAGAAAAAAGAAAAACTATTTCCTCTGCTGCAACTTAATCTTGGTCCTGAACCATCACGTGCCTTTCAGTGGTTGCTTCTGTGTGCAGGGGTCATTGCTTTCTCATATCCTTTTAGGGAAAGGTTGGTGCCTGATAGTGATGTGCAAGGGGGAAACCAGCTCCCATGATGGTGTAGAGTATCTCAGCCTTGGAGCCAGGCTGTGATTTGAGTTTTTGCTCTTTCAGAAATGTCATCTGCTCTCCTAGTAGAGACATTTGTCTGTCTTGTTTTGCCCTGTATTTTCTTCTGGTTCATCACTTTTGGTATTCTCTAATATATCTGAGTGAGCTTCAACTTTCTCAGACTTTGTTTCTGATATTTGCATGTATACTCAGTGAGAGCACATCACTGCACAAAGGAAGCTGCCGTGACTACTTCCTTCTGAATCCAGCAGTACTGCATACTGTTCTGTTTGTATTTTGCTTATGTTCCGCACTGGGTTGGTTCATTTGCTATGTCTCTGCTATTTTCTACATGAATCACAAGCTAAGTTTGCTTGTCTGGATTTTTTTATCATTGCAAACAAACCGTGGTATGAGGGGCTGGTTTCTGACCATCTGCAACATTTGCCACATGTTCTGTTTGTAGCATTTGCGGATCACCAACATACCCTGCGGTCTTGTTCCAGGGACTGTTCGAACCAGTAGGAAGATTCCTCTTGGCGTCAGGGACTCTCTTGTCAGAGATGTGTTGGGATTTTTGTTGCTATTCCATAACTCCTGGTTCTGGAAAACTGGTTGGTTCTTCATTTGGGAATTCAGATCAAAAGCGCATTAGTGGGTGCAAGCAGCCCACTGAGATTAAACAGACTTTTCTCAAAACCACACAGGTTTCTGCAGCAAGACAGAGGCACAAGAGGTCAGAGGTACAGAGGTGCAAGAGGTCCCTTGTCTGGGAGTTGTTTTGGCAAATAAATGTGACTTTCATGTTATGTCCGTGATATAATTGCAAGAAGCAATGCCAGTCAGGCCTTACAATTTCACAGTCATAAAAGCCTTAGCACTGATGTAAGTTTTTAATAACACAAGTATATTTGCATATTTTCATGCTTAGAGAATATGTAGAGCCAATACCAGAAAGAAATGACCTTTGGAATATTGGCTGGTGATTTCAAATACCCTGAGCTCATTAGAGTAGTCGGTATGTTCTCTGGGATTCACTGACCAATGCAAATAGTAGAGAATAAGAAAAGTAAATACACTATGATTAATTAGCAAATATATGTGATGTTTCTGGGAAAAAAATGACATTTTTGTAGAAGACTTTGGGATTGTAAACATTCTAAAACTGCGAGGCATGTTTGTGTGAGGGAATTTATTCAGAAAAGAGACTATTTGATATAACTGTGTGATTTTAACTGGTACAATAGCCATATTGCAATGGCCACTGGATTTACAGCATTACAAGGCACTACTTCCCTAAGAAATAGGTCTAGGCTTTCCTCTGAAGAAGAGCAATGTTGATTAGTGCTCCTTTACACTAATGTTAGGCTTGGGGTTTTGTAGGCTTGATGCCAGGGTGAGTGGTGAGGGATCTGGAGGAGCGAGCTCATTGTATACCTGGGAGCCAAGCTCTTAAAACCCTCTGCTTGTATCTGTGGCTTATCATCTCTCAGAAGAAGCTGGCATCATTTTCAAGCTCTTAGCTGGCCACCGTGTGTAAAACGGTCCTGCGTGCTGCTGTGCGACCACAAACTGTTGCAGAGCTGGGCTAGCCAGTAGCATCCGCAGGCACTCAGGTTGACCAAAAGATCAAAGAGAAACTTGCAGGTTTGCACACATTAGCTGTGTGTGGCTGGAGGGACAAACAGGCCTCCTGAGGCCACGATGATGGTTACATTTATTCTTCTGCAGGCTAATTCTGAACACTGTCTCAATCCATATGAGGAAACACTGAGAGATTGGCCTGAGAAGGCATAGAGGTACCAAGCAAAATACGCAGTGCTGTTACTTAGCACAATGGTCTTTCTTTGCCATTCTGAATGGAAAGGGAGATGGTGGCCATGCCTTAAACCATGGCAGAGACCTTCCAGGAAACTCTTCTGTATCTAGAAGTTTGCTTTATAACTCTGAAGGTCATGCCTAAAATTTGCCATGTCATGCATTCCTTTTCAGAGAACTTTTGGACCTCATGGAAACTGTTTTGTGCCTTATGAACTGTTGCATGACTTGCTATCTAATTCCAATTCTTTTGTGGAATGGCAGGGATATATTATCTATTTTCGCAATGGTTTGCTGAGCTTGAAAAGTGTTTGCGGATGTACAAGACATGAGTAATGAACAGTACATGGTGAAATGCACACAAAGATAAGATGGAGAATTTTGTGGTGCTAGGATGTTAAGATAACACAGGTATTGCTACCGGGACTACAAAGGAGCCAACGAATTCGGTTCATCTGGACATGGGATACAGTGATGACAGCTATTTGATGATCACTGATTTCTTCCTTAGGAGTGCTTGTAATTTGTTTTCACTCTCCTTTAAAAAGTATTTGTGGTTAATAGCCTACGGAAGATGTCCTGGGCTCCAGGTTGGCCAATAGCCATAGCAAGAGGAGTGGGAAGCAGCCCTGCTTGTGGATAGGACACTGATAAGGCTCAGCCAAGAGCACAGCTCCTCTATGGATAGTCTTGCAGACCTACAGTAGGTCCTACATTCAAGGACACTCTGGACAATTTGAGGACAGTTTGAAACTTGGGAATGTTGGGCCTGGGCTCTAGGGATTGTCTTAAATGGCAGTGAGCATTCAGGCACTTATTTGGAATAATCTTTTGCCTAATGACCAAGGTGGGATAATATGACACTGTGGCCAGTAACTGTTATCTCAGTAAGTTTCCAGCATGCAGAGCCTGCTGATGGTCATCACTCCACCAGCTGTGGAGTCCTGAGCAGGGACCTATTGTAGAGATAGTGTGGTCAGAAAACAACGTCATTCTGAGTTCTGAAAGCAATGACTCTTCTTACCCTGCAGATGGATTCATAAAACAGTTCCAAGGGACTGCTTGTCCGCAAAACATCATGATCTGCAAGACTATGGCAAGTGATGAGCAGCTGGTTTGTGGAGTTAACATCACCTACACAGTGCTTGCAATTAAAACTGTGTTAAAGACACATGGTCACCTACAGAAACTCTGTGAGGTGAATGGGCCTGGTAGATAACAGATCTGGAAATTGCTGATCAAAGAATTCCATACTCTTGAACTTCTGGAGGTTATAGAGGAGCAAAGATAAAATACAAATGAATGTTAATGTCTTGGGACAGTTTAATGATAACAAGATAAAATTTGAATGATGTCACTAATTCCAAAGTATGGAACAGCATTCTTTCTGAGAGTGATCAGTTTGATTATAATTAAACATGCTTAAAAAAAGAAGTCTGTAAATGTCATTCTTTGGCTGATGCAAAGTGCATATCTCTGTTTTATCCAGTAAAAATAGTAGAAGACTTGAATGTCTTACTGTGAAGAAATGTTTCCAGCACTTCCAGACAAGAGCTCTGACTTAAAATCCTCGGCCTCACATGACATCTAATAGTTTATTTCTAAGGAGAGCTGTAACTGTGCACATTTGCCCATCTTATTTTGCATTAGTAGTAGTCCTAGTCTGTAGTAATTTTAGTTGTATTTAAATGTCATTAGTACTCTACAATTGGAATGTTTTGTGAATATTATTAATGTTTGTTCCAGAGATGTATTTCCAGAAGAGGAATATCATGAAATTAGAAATTTGTGTGAAAATCTTCATTATTTGCTAATTATTTCATCTCAAAAACTTTTTAATTTCTATTCAATGTAAGACAAATTGTATTGCTTTTGTAATTACAGTTGTCTTTGAGTAGGCAAGCAAAAAGTTGATGTATCTCAGTGATATTATGAAGTATCTGTTTTCTTTAGTGTGAAAAGCATGAGCTGTTACGACATTCTCTTGACATTAGTTCTATCCCAGCAAGATTCTTGTCCCTATCCTATATTTATTCATGCTCCCTTCAAAGTATCAGTCACTGAGGAAGAGCAAAGGAGGGGAGAAGCACATACATTGCTTGCCAGGAGGCAGAAAGGCTATTTTTTATTTATAAGGAAAGTGATAGAATAACCTGGTTTAAATGTATGAAGTAGCAAAATGGAAAAAATCATTTAATCAAAAATGAGATTTTTTTTCCTACTCACTCATGTCTAGTTTCAGTTTTATTTTCTGGTTCTCAATGATGATTCATAGTCAGAAAAACATCTTGATGTACTTAAAAATTATTTTCTGATTATTACTGTAGTCCTATGAAGCCACAGAGCCTGAGCCTATGACCAATATTTAGATCTCAGTACAGAAAGAAAAAAATGGTGTTGGCATTTGAAAAGGCCATGGCAATTAAACGAGATAGAAGCAAAATACTCTGCTGTCTGGTGTACTTCTCCAGAAGGTTCATATCCATACAGGTTTCAAGACAGAGATTACAGATAAAGTCATCAAATGAAGTATGGTGATGTCCGCCGATCACCTTGCTTGTGTTGGCCATGATCCCCGATCATAGTTACTGTTCAAAGTAGTACCCAGGTCAGTCATTTTCAGAAGGTTTAAGGAGGCCTTTGTGTTCCCCAGCTGACCATGAATCCACAATCTCTTTGTGAGGTGCTAAGAAGAGTAGAGCTCCCTACAATGACTGTCCCCGCGCTGCCCCTCGCGCGTGGCCCAGCCAGCTGGGTGGTGCCAAACACCAGGCATCAGGGAGCTGCTTTTTGGAGCAGAGGCTGACGGGCACCAGGGGGGTTGGTGTCGAGCAGGCTCTCGCTGTCTGTCGGTACGGGAGAAGGATATGTCACACACCTTAAAAAAGGCGTCAGATAGTACGTCGTTACGTAGCATGGTGAGGTACTCTGCTCAATCCAGAGAGCTAGAGGACTTGTGCTTTGCTCCTTCCTGGAGCAAAGAGAGACTTTTTTTTTTTGGTTTGGTTTTTTGTTTGTTTTTTTACCCCCATCCAAACTTACATTTGAGCTCAGGAGAGGATTTTTTATTGTTGCTTTGGTTGAAAGGGAGCTGTATGAGGAACATGGACCTGCTGATAAGTACATAATAAAGCAAGGAATATTAGGGCCACAAGTGCAACTTTTTTTTCAGCTGGGATTTGATGGTGGGAGGGAAGTATAATAAAAAAGCCCAAACCAACTCCCTTTCAAAGTGAAATTACTTGTTATAATCAGACCTAGTGAAAACAAACAGTAAATAATGATGCTGCATTATGAGAGGTCGGTGACGTTGCTCACGTGCCCCTTGAGTCTGGCTCTCAGGCCTATCGTGGTTTAGCAAAGTTATATATACAGTAAAGCTCACGTGCCCCTTGAGTCTGGCTCTCAGGCCTATCGTGGTTTAGCAAAGTTATATATACAGTAAACATCTTAACTTAACCCTGTCTCTTTGTCATTATCACAGACTCTCAGGGGGTAACAGTCCTGATTTTCAGTGTAGTCCAATGTGTCTGTTCTCCATGGAACCAGCATTTTTATCTCTTTTATCTTTTTTTTTTCCACCATGCTTACAAGTCATATATTCTTGGCCACTACCTTCCCCCTGAGAATATTTTCTCTTAGGCTGTTTTGTCAGGTCCCATAATACCTTTTTCCTCCCCTTCCTTTCATCCCTTCCCCCATATATCTTCATGGCTATAAGGGCTCTTTGAACCTTTCTTCAGAAGCATCTTATTTTCTACAGCTACTACACTGTACTTTAGAGCAGTAGCATACCCGTTTATTGCTGGGACATTATAGTAAGGAAGGATTATCATTGATACTGACTGTGTCAAGGACCCATTAGAATTCCCTGACTTTAAGCCTCTAGAGATTTCTAAGCTTGCTGGTTATGTGACTGGAATGTTTTACGGGCTTTGGAAAGTGCAAAGTACAAACAAAACAGGAGTAGAATATGTAAACTATCAGACACAGGATCAAGTCACTCTTGGAGAGGAAAAATAGAAGAAAAAAAAAAAGATAAGCAGATGCAGGGAGGTGTTCAGAGAGCTTTGAAGAACAGAGTTTGCTAAGTGTTTGGATTAAATCAATCTCAGCTCTACAGGTACCTGCAATAGGCACTGGAAGCTCATATCCACAGCTGCAAGCTAAAACTAGCTTCTCTCTGGCCAAAGTATAGTGAGAACAAATAGTTGTTAGCCTATACTTTTACAAGCCAAATGGTGCCAGACGTCTGCAGGCTTCCCTCTTAATGTGAAAAAATCACAGTATATTTACTCTTTTAAAATGTGGGTCTACTGTGTTTTTAGCTCAGTTTAGACAGCTGATCAGAACTAACTTTCCATTTCTGCTTCCAGAACAGCCATTCTGCGGCAGTCCCTGCAGTGAAGAAGGATGCCTGGACCCACCCTGCTTAGTGGCACAACTGTTCCCCCTCTCCTCACGGGTCATCAGGAGCCTTGCAGAGATAAAGACACGGTGACAAAACAGCCGTGATATGCTCGGACACTGAAGGGCACGGATCTAGCAGCCTGAAAGAGACCTTAGGAGATAATTTTATTCATTGCATGGTCCTGAGGTAGAATCGACTGTACCTAATGCATCCCTAGAAAGACAGTTACCTAAACTGTTCATAAAAGTATTCAAAGATATCTCTTCCCAAACACAGGATTTGTTCTTGTGCCTCACTGCCTTCCACTGTGTAAGAACTTTTTTTTTTTTTTTCTGTTGTAGATGTTAGGAATACAGTTTTTGCAGCTGCTTTTTGCATATTTTAATATTTCCAGCAGGCTTTCTTTCAACCTTCCCTTTTCTAGGCTAGCCAACCCACATCTGCCGTTGTAGACTCAGTTTCATGCCCTCTGACTATTCTAATTTCTCTCTACTTTCAATTAGTGCACATCTTCATGAAGTGCAGAGCTCAAAACTGATCCCACTGCTCCGGCTGAAGCTTTATTAATGCTGAGTGAAGTGGAAAGGTTGCTTCAGGTACTGTATGATGCTTCACAACACGCTTTTTACCTTTCTCATAGCAACAGGATGTTATTGAATTATGCTCTGCTGTGATCCACTATAGCCCCATATTTCCTCCTGAAGAACTGTTGTCGTGGCTTGTTATTTGTACAGCTGATTTCTGCTGCATCATGCAGTTTTCCCTTCTGTTTACTTTAGGTGGTACCTTCATTTTGTCAGGATTGCTCTGAATACTACCCGTGTCTTCCAGTCTATTTGCATTCCCTCCTGTGTTGTGTCAGGTGCAAAGACGGCATTTCTGTTCCACCACTTAAGCCATTAGTGAAAAGCAGAAGAGTGCCAACTCATGTATCCTCACATTTTAACAGTTTTACTAGTAGCTACTCTCTGAGAGTGGTTGGATACTCTCCAGTTCCATCTATCCACATTTCCTTGCTTTACTCACGAGAATATTGCTAGAGAAACTATGTCAAAAGTCTCAATGTGACACCTATTTGCTGTCCTCAGATGTTTTGCTGGTGTAGAAGGATATTATATTATACCTTTATATTATATGCCTTTATATATTGCATCTTTAATCTGGATCATCCAAGTTAAAATCTGAGTGGCATATCTGTGCCTGCTACTTTTTCCACAAAGAGTGATAGCAAAATTAATAAAATTATAGTAATGGAACCTTTTTTTTTTAAAAGGAAAAAAAAAACAGGTAGGATTTAGTTTGCAGATTAAGCCTGCAAAGGAGAAATCTACATATGTGGTAGGTGTCTGATCTCCTGTTATAATCCACAGGCATCTAGCCAACACAGTCAGGTCAGTCTAGAAGGCAACATAGCTCACCCGAAGTGGACACTGATGCCCAGCCAGTTGGACTGCTCTTTAGACTCAATTTTCTTGGCCAGATCTCTACTGAATGCAGTGGGAGGTTAGACACCTGGTTTAAATCTAGGTGTCTTGATCTATGAGCCAAATCCTACCTACTAAGTTGCAGACTAATGCACAGGATAGTGTACAGTATTCGGTATTCAAAATATTTTAGCCATATATTGATGCATATTTTTAGAATTGAGAAAACTAGTGAGAAGAACGACAAATAGGAGGAATTTGTTATTACTAATCTCAATAACCACTACTGCTAATGGCTGGTGGTGACCTGTCATGTTTTGACAGGGATATTGAGTGGCATTTGTTATTACTATTCTTAATATCCACTACTGTTAATTGTATTGACCTGTCACATGAAAGGAATATTGAGTCTTTTTAGTACTGACCTTTAAGATCATCTAAAATTACTAATGATGCTTATATTTATAATGATTAGACTTTATTCCTGTGAAAGGGCAGGGGATCAGGGAGGAAAGCAAAGTAATAAAAACAGAATGTAAGGCAAGCACCAGCAACACTTACCGTTACCACTTGTTTCCCTAATTTCTATTTAAAATTTCTTACCATCTGTGATGAGGAAGACTTGGATACTGCTATAAGACATCACAAAACAGAGAGGAATTTGTGGTGTTGATTAATTCAAATTGATGAATTTTTCCCTGGAGAACAGCCTACCAAAGAGGTTGCTAGTTTGTAGATATTCACAATCTTCTATTATTCTTTTCTTGCTCACAGGTAGAGAAAAAGACCAGGAATGAGGATTCATGAAAATCCAGCTGAAATAAGGCATCACTAAATAAGAAAGAAGAGTAGCTCTGTGGGTGGAAAAATTGCGAAACCTATTATTTGGTTTAGTTTTGGTTCTGTTTTGACGGGTGGAAAAATTATGAAACCTATTTGGTTTAGTTTTGGTTCTGTTTTGTTTTTAAATGCTCCTCTCCCATCTGCACGTCTTTGTGTTTATAGTGTGCTTGCAACCTATTCTTCCATGAAGGCATCACTTCAGCTCTTCCCCTATACCTGTCACTTATTCTCACCTGTAAGTACTTAAATGACATTTGAGTGTGATGCTGAAGCTGGGTCACACCATTCGTTCTTCAGAAGTCTTGGCCCTTAACTGAGTATCTGAACTTTGTCTCCGCCTTGTCCCGACTGCCCAGGCATGGATGCCGTGAGGTGGACTCTGTTGACTGAAGCTGCGATACCAGCTTTCTTTGTCGCTGAACAAAGTCAACTTGTGTTAAGTGCAAGAAAGGAGGAGAGTTCAAAGTCATGGTGTTTCATATGAAATGAGAAGAGGGTTACAGCAATGCTGCTGTTAGCACACACCACTGCCCTAGCAGCCAAGTCTGGACAGGCTGCCTGCATGCTGAGATCACAGCCCCATCTCACACCAACCACCAAAACTGCCATTTCAGCCCAGTGGCAATAAGCTAGGGGCACTTGTTATTTCCTTCCTATTCGCTGCGCTGAGTGAATTCACCAAGGTATTTAGCACCTCTTCGATGTGCCATGCAATTTCCTCAACATTTCTCAGCAGGCAGCAAAATATCATCGGTTTAAAGCTGCCTTCTAAAAAAAATGTTGCTGTCCCAGCAATCTGCTCATCCCAGGAGGCTGGGGAGCTGTCAGGACATAGTGGGCAAGATCTGGGGTTGCAGCAGCTTTTTCTGTGAGCATACTGGCAGCTTCAGAATGTGGTAAGAAAAATGGAGTGCAGTGATTTGGGCTTTTCATATTTTGCAGGTTTAAGGGCTATTCCTTTCTGCTATCCCGTGCTGTCCCCTGGTGCTATGAGGGCACCCACGTTCTTTATTCTGAGCTGCCACAGATGCCTATGATGCCTGGCATCACCTCTATAGGGTGAGGTGAGCACAGCTCCTAGAGCCCGGGTTAGTTAGACAAAGATGTAAGACCTCACGTGACTTAATAGCAGTCCACCAATGCTGGAGTTGCTGCTAGTATAAAGTTTTCTCTCACTCTCTTTTTGCCCCTTCTCCAGCCTGCCAGATTCAACCCAGACAGACCTGAAAGCGGTCTGAAAGGAGCTCCCCTGACCAAAGGGCCCTGCACAAGGGGTCTCTGATGTGCTCGGCACCCGTCCTGCCAGGTGGCCTCTCTGCCCCCTAACGCAGCCCGGCCAAGGAGGGGGTATTAGGGCAGGGGGCTCAGCTCCGCGGGGCCTGGGCTCCCCGTGACGGCGCGGCCGCCCTCCGGCCGGGCTCCCAGCCAGCCCGGCAGCAGCAGTGCCTGACCTGGCATCGGGTTGTGTTTATGCCCTTTCATTTCACTGTATTCTTAATGCCTCGGCAGTTCAAGGCCGCTCGTGCAGCTATTTTGTCTGGCAGCATTGGCACCGTGGTGGCTTAAATGCTCTCCTATATATGAATCTGTAAATGTAGATGTCTGTGTGTTTCTCTCTTATATCTTGTTATAAGACTATAATACAAACTGTTTCCTACCAAATTGTGATGTATGCAAGTGATGCATAGAATCACTAGCCTTTTCTAGTCCTAGAATAAACAGTCTCATCCCACCATATGTCCATCTATGTGTGTGCACATAACCTTCCCTCTGAATAAGTTTTCAGACTGGAGAGGGTAGAGGAAGAAGGGTAGGCTACCAGCTACGCGGTGCGGAACAAGAGGCAGAGAAACGACGTGTGTGAAATTAGGAGGCACAGAGATCAATTCTTCCAGTACAGGGAATCTTGTACATCATGGTGAACTAAATAGAGGAGACAGTAGTAAAAACCTTCCCTGGAGTGGTAGTACTTGAACGTACATAATCCATAAAATCTAGAGTCAATTTTAAGTCTGCACAGGGAGAAGGGACATTAGCAACTGCATATCAGAAGCAGGATTGTTCCCGTGTATTGGAGGTACAGAGTGGAGGGGAGCAGAGCAGCAAAACAAAATGGTAGCAACATAAAAGAACATAAGTCTGAATTTTCCTCGGTTAATGGCAGCTGACTTGGGAACACTGAGGACTGCCACCATCCACAGGAGGATCTTCCTTTCCCCTCTTCTTGTTTTGCCCAGAATTCTTTTAGTGCTGATTTAATTAAGCATTAATTAAAGGATCTCTTTAGCTAAAGAAAATCCCTTACTGTCATTTCAACAAAGTGTAAAATACGGTGTCTTTGTTCTACCAAGCATCCTTTGCCATATATCATCATCTACCGATTTTTTTCCCACATTACAGTCTGTAGGGAAGAATTAACTTTTTTAATATAGTTCCAGAGATAAGGAGTGGCACAATTTCTAAATGCTCTGAAAGAGCTTTATTGAAGTGCCAGTAATTGTTTCTGTCGATACCCTAAAGGTATCTAAACAATTAGAGTCAGGAAAACCTGCAATTTCAAAATAGATGTCTAGGCATGTGACTTCATAACAGATAATCCTGATACCTCTTATACAAGGAATAACAGAACTTTATGCCTTGAGTATTTATTTGGTTCCAACAGATGTCCCTGATGCCATCACAGCAAACTGTATTTGAACAGTCAGCTGAGGGATTGAGATAAACTTAGGTGCCTACTATGATGTGTCACTTCAGGAGAATGACAAGTTATTCAGGCTAGCTACTTGCCAGCACCGCCAAATTTTGTTTGGTTGAGCAACTGGTGGCAAATCAGAGAGCTTTCCAAGAGCGGTGGAGATGGTTCAGGGAAGGTATTTTCTCCTTTTCAGCTAACAGGCTCTAAAGGAGGTTGAAGAGAGGTATCTCTAAATGGGGCCATTTGTGCATTTATGCATATACATGAATATAACAAAAAGACGAAGAGTTTCTACTTTTAATAGTACCAAACTCCTTCCTAATAAAACCATGGAACTGTTAGTCCTTATGAATGTTTGACTGCTGCAAAAGTACATTTATTTCAATTCCAAGGAGCAAAGCAAGCAGTTAGCAAACCCTTGCAGTGCTTAATATCATTTGTGTGAATTTTGCAAGTCTAATTTTTAATGTACTCAAGTCACTAGGGACTTTCTCAGCCCTCTGAGTTTCAGTCCCTCTGGTCAACAGCAGTTATCCCTGCCTTTTCCAGGGGACTACCCAGGTGGCTTGCATCTGCATAAGGTCGCTTAATACACAGAAATCTGAAGTCCAAAGAAGAGCTTAGCTTTTCTGCAAGTGCTCAGAGCAATCTTAGCATATTCAGACTGCACTGCATTTGGCTGCAAGTGCTTCTGTGACTGCACTATCGTTGGTGCATGGGGCCGTATACTCACCCCAAATAGTGGAGACTTTCAGACCTTTCCCCACTCAAATGGGGTTTACCTGTGGCTTTTACAGCACTGAGGAATGATGTTTTCAAAGGAGAGGACCTTCCATTTCTCCTCCTGAATGCCAGTCATTCAGGAGGCAGAATAAGTGCAACCAAGACAATCTCTAGTGCTTAGGGCTGAGAACTGGGAGAGATGAACCCTGGCACACCATTTATTGCTGCTCCTGTCTTCCCTATACAACATCACTGCTAACCCCAGCTAGTTTTTGTATCTGGAAATGGAGCACCATCTGGAAAGCCTTGCACAAATGGAAAATGATGAAATCTTGAGATCCATGAAGAGCTTGGAATAGCAGTTGTGCATCTGACTGAAAAAGGCTCTAAGGATTAGCTCTTTAATTTTTCCTAGAAAAAGAACAGAGGTAAGATGTAGATTACTTATGAAAAAATATAGAGAGATTATTTGAGAATGGTGTTAGCTGGTTTAACTTTCTTTTCATAGTATGTACTATTGCTACCTGGGTGGCACATAAAGGAAGGATTAATTCTGACTCAGACAAATCATAGTTAATCTTTGCCTTTTCATACACGTTTTTGATTCCTAGACTGCTGCAAAATGGTCTGTTTATATATATATATACATATATATATATATATATAAATGTGTGTGTGTGTGAAGACCAAACTGAATTACTTATTCTCATTTGTGCAATTCTTGACTCTAATCTTTTGTACCTTGATGTATATAAATAACCTTCTCCACAACAGAGAGCCCCAAAAGACCCTTTTCAAATGAACTAGCCTGCCTGCTAACATAATTTTGCAGGCTAGCGACTACCTGTCCTGTCTCTTCTGAACCATTTAAAGATTTTGACCTTTTGCTCGCGAAATAAAAGGCACAGACTCACTATTCACATTCCCGGACAGCTTCCTTTTTTTGTACACACACAGCTTAACAAGCTTACCTGGCGAATTTGTCCAACACGGCTTGCAGCACTTTTGAAAGAGTATCTGTCTCAATACCTGTTAGCTCTAATGCAATCCATCTTAGAAGGCTGTCAGTCATCTGTATCCTAGATACGACCTTTTTTTTCTCCAGCCCTTGTATTTTAAGTGTCTACAGTTAAAGAAAGTAAGAAGAGCACCCCCTACTGATGCTCACTGATTTTTAAGCAATTTTCTATTTATATATCGAATATTATTTTTAGTATTTATATACACAAATATTTATATTATACGTATATATACAAATCCCTATAGCTCCAGATGAAGGAAGAATTCCTTGCTAAGCAGAACTATGTTCACTAGAGGGTTTAATCCTGTTTCAGACAAATTCAGTTAGATACTCTTCAGTGTCTTCAGGTATATAGGATTAGGCACTACAAACATTTCACCACAGAAGGCAGCAGAGTCTTTTTTTCACATGCTAAGCATGCTAAGATCTGAGCCAAGTTACAAAGGATACAAATCATTTGACTATTCCAATGGGACAGTAACTTTTCATTTTTTATTTCTCTGCTCTTTCACAAAATTATTTTGGCTGCAATCTACACATTACTGTCTCATTTTCAGGGTTTAATGATAGATCTGCATTGACCTAATGATCAGTGAACAGGTCTCAGTTAAGATAAATTCCACCAAGCATTGCTGTTGTAGATGTCAGCAACTTCTCCCTCCATCTTTGCCATGAGCACTGAGTGAGTAGCTTACAAAAGCTCCAGATAAAGACCAACAAGAGGTAGTAAGCCGCAGGATCTCTTATCTAGTAGTAGTTCTACAAGCTCAGAAGCCAAGGAAAAGTGTAAGTCACTGGGGACACCTTCAAGAAAGCTCTGTCTTGAATTTTATGATTTATATAAAGCTTGAACCAGAAAAATGTTTATGTATGCATGCAGCTTTATGTGTTTGAATAGTCCCACTGTTGCTAGAATTAAATTATGCTAGATCACGGGTTGTTTTACTCCAGCACATGGCTACTTATGTGTTGCTAGAATCAGAATATTTAAATTATGCTAGATCATGGGCTGTTTTACTCCAGCACATGGCTACTTATTTCCAGTGGACACAAAATGCTGCATTTTAAGGGTTTCCTTACAAGCAAAGGGTATCAGCAGAGCTCTAATGTTTCTGTCTGGTCTCCACACACTCAAGCAGTGTAACTGCAGTGTAACATGCCACTGCTGGGATGGGTGGCTATAAAAATAAGCCAGTTTGGTCTTGGGATCATAATCAAGAGAAAGGAGGACACTGGGATGGTGAGCGTCACAAGTATCTATCACATCTTGCCTTGAGGAAACTAGGGAACAGTCACAGCTGAGCCAGTCTTTCTGTGGGTGAAGGAGGGGGCTGAAGGATGACTCACAGTGGGGGGGAAAAAAAGAAGAAAGTTGTCCCATCAGGATCTCAGGAAGAGGCTGTTTTAGCAAAGAAAAAACCCCACAACATTATCAGGACAAATAGTCTTTCCCTGCAGGTTGTTCAGAAATGACCCCATTTAAGAAGCGCTTACAGAGCTAGCAAACTTGAAAAACAAAGAATAAGTACCCAAAGAAGTGGTGTCAGGAAGCCTTTTTATTTCCACATGCCATTCAGATTCTTTCTCACCATGAGCCCAAAACTGCAGTTTTATCCAAAGCCTCATTTTCTTTTGCTTAAGTATGTCTCCTGAATTTTAACACACTGTGTGCTTCATGCAGCACTTAACTTGCCTAAAATACTGATATGTAAGTATCCAAATATGGATTTGAGAACATTTGAACATTTGGATTTGGAGAACAGCTCCTCCTTTTTTTAGCTATGAAGATGAAGATTGTCTGGCACAGGCAAATCAAAAACGGAGAGAATTCAAAAATGTCATTCATAGTTTAATGTCCAGTTTTAACTATTTACAAGTATGTTTTTGCCATGTCACTCAATTTCTGTTATGCTCCTCTGTTTCTTTTTTGACTCAACAATTAAGTTAGATGATGTTGAATCACCTCAACATTTATGCCTGGCAACAGTCCTTGAGATCACAAGGCAATGATTTCGTTAGTGGAATCAAACAAAAGTGGAAGGAATGTGGGTGTGAGAGAGAGAGGGGAAAAAAAAAAAGCTTTTGTTAAAATACAGATATCTTCTGTGAAACCTATTTAAACAATTATAGCTCTTGCACTGTGATAGCTAAAGGATGTAGGATAAATACCAGCCAAGTTCTTCCCTCACTATAAATATTCTCTCTCTGTCTCCTTTTTCTTTTTTTTTTTTTTCTAAATTGGATGAGGCTTGAAATCTCCTTCAAATTCCTCCTCTTTCTCACCAAAAGGAGACAAGTGATGCAGCACAGCACTCTCATTGACACGGCCAGCAGAGCCGCTTACTGCCTAGCACAGGGAGTTGGCCCTGCAGGCCCTGCAACAGTGTGGCACAGGGCGAGTGACACTGAATACAGCAGTTACCCTTAAAACATTCCCAGTTCCTTTGGTAACTGCATAGCATATCCCGTGCGCAGTAGTCTCTATACTGAAGCTTAGAGGTCATGCGTATTTTGAGTTATAGTTATTTGGTTATCAAAGGTATTGTTGATGGTTCAGATAATGACCGGAATTTTCTATATATAATTAACAGTAGGAGGTGGTGCTTTTTTGGATAATGGGATTTTTAGATGCTGGAGGTTGAAGGATAGCAGAAAAGGGACACACATATGATCTTCCATATTAAGTAGGCTAGTGGTAATGCCCAGGTCACACTCCCATCTCTCACCCTTTGATGTTCAAACCATTCATCAGATATGAAAAGAATGACTGATGGTGATGAAACATTGAGTGATGTCTAATGAGATCACTGGGGCTCTTCAGTCATGGTTTTGACATTTTAATCTTAGCATCCCCCCCAGCTTCTAGCAATTTGATTCACCCTTTTTTGTTTGTCTGCAGCTCTGTGTTCTGCTTGAGAACTGTCCATGACAGAGGGCACAGACAGTCCCGTGTATTACAGATCTACTTCTAATGAGTGTCTGTGTGTGTATTAATTCTCATTAGTTTTCCACCTCTGAATGCCATCCTGCTCCAGGATTCAGCTCACAACACCGGTTTTGTACATTATTGCCTGTCTTCACCTCCAATATTCTTCATGAGGAAGCAGTGGCAAAGTAGTTTGGCTTGGCCTGCCTAGCCACAGTAACTCCTATGTAAACCACAAGACTGCAGTCCTCCCTGGCAGACCTTGGTGACTGCTTGTGCATGCACAGGGGAATCCCTGCCATGTCCATGTGAGACACCAAGCTCCTATATTTGGCAGTTGCTGCAGACAGGCTGAATGGCACAGGACAGATGGACTGACCACTGGACTTGGATGGGACTTCTAGTCCTCACCAGCCCCCTCCAACGCTGCTGTGCAGTGGAGCTACTCCAGCCCATCCTACAGAATGACTGTGGGATTACACATGCTGGTGTCACTGAGGATTAGAAACTGTGCTGTGAATTCCTACCCAGCAAAGATGCTCCTAATGTCTGCATGACTTCTGTACAAAGAATGGTTTGTCCAGATTTATATGAATGACCTATTGCAGACTGAATTAATTCACTACCATGTAAGGAGATAAGAACTGTAGTATGTTGTGTTACTTCCTTCTGGTCATAAAAGGCTGTGACTGAACCTCCCAAAACCATCATGTCTAGGAGAAGGGCCAGAGTTTCTACACCAATAGCATTCCACATCTTCAGATCCCTTGTTATTTTACAAACTTTTCACAACTATCAGACATTGTAATTCATTCAGCTCATCGAGGTATTTCTTTCTGTAGGGGAAAGCAGCTCAAGTTTCTGTTCCTGTAGGGGAAAGCTCATGGTCTGCCTTGTTCTCACAGGCTGCGCCACCCTGCAGGGCCCAGGCGTGCGGCCTTGTTCCTTTCTGACAGCCTGGTTCTGGGCCAGCTTCCTACCAAGGTGGTGTCTGGGCACACTCTAACCCTGTCACAACCTCCTATACCCTTGTGTTCACATAAAAAGAACCTGGCTATTTGGTCCAGACAAGAGTTATGGCCATCCCAAGTTAGATGATAAGTAGAGTGGGACCCCAGGTAGCAGCAAGTCATTAGGTTAAATCCAAACGTCACCTTTGCAATCCAGTAGATACTACTGTGATCCAAACCCTTCCTTAATCTTTCTATGGGAGAGCAAATATATCTGTTGATTTTCCTGGGTCTCAGATTCTTTATCTTTAAAAGGTAAAAATGATACTTAATAGGCTGAGAGCTATAAATGAGATAGGCTGAGATAAATGAGATAGGCTGAGATAAAAATAAGTGCTAGGTTTAATTATTATTTTGGTGGCTTTCGTTTTGTACATCTTCTACCCAAGTTAAGAAAAGACTCCATTTAGTGTATGTCATTTTAATCTTGATTAGTTTCTAGTGTTTAAATAATAGCTTTTGTGACAGATGTAATGTGTCACATTTCCAGGCTTTTAAAGAGGAATAATGAGTCTTGTGACCTTTCACTTTTCAAAAGTCACTCAGCTAATGAACTGTGATAGAGTCCACCACAAAGAGGCATTTCAGCTGGATAGGGCGAGGTAATCCCAGTGTTACATTACATATCCAGTTCACTTTCCAACGATTTATTTGTAAATTCTGCTAAACCACCATTAAAGTTTTTGAGTGCTTGGCTGATAGTAACACATAACCCTTACTGACAACACAGTTCATTTTGAAGCCCAATATAACTAAGAAAGTGAGAATAAATTGGTAGGTTAAGAGGTCATATGTGGGAACCAGTGTCCATCCTTTGTCCAAATGCCAACTTCCAGAGTGCAGTGCTGTCATCCAGCTGATCTTCTTCTCTTTTTCCTGGCTGGCCTGGGCCTTAAAGTAAAACCACCTCTCTGTAGTCAGAGCTGAGCCTGAAAAAAAAAAGAAACTCACAAAAATATCCTTTCAGAAAAAAAGAAAGATTTCTTAAAACCAAGTCCTCCTGCTTTTGCCTTTGTCACAGACAGCACTTCCGTACCGGCACCATCCAGAGCCCCAGGACATTTTACGCTCCAGCACTTAAATGCAATCCAGCTTGATTAGTCCTGCCCTTCCTGTTATCATATGCTGGAATCGTTGCCCTCACCTAGGGTACTTCTTGGGACTCTTCTCTGACAGCAGCATCCCTGTCCTTCCACTGCCATGGCACGTGGGTCCCTAGGAGTTGCACTCTTCACAGTGGCAAGAAAGGATGTAGCGGTAAGTAGCAGTGAGCCTCATGCCACCCGAGCAACGCAACCGCATTGCTTTCAGCTTGGAGGTCTGGGGTCGGCAGCAGTGGCACGTGGAACGGAAAGGCTGCTTCAGGACCGTGCTGAAAGAAACCATCGGCTCCGAGCGCGATGTCTGGCTGCAGCGTCCTTCACAGCGGGCCAGCAGCACCATCTACAAATGAGCAGAGACACATTAGGTAATGCACCACCCTGGCTGTGAGAGCGCGCCTAACTCCATATGTGTAGCTCCTTCCAGCCTGCCTGGTCTTACTTCACTTCAGGCATCTCCCTGCCACGGTGGCAGTACCCAGCTCCACATGGTAGACTGGCCTCAGACACAGGTCTGGGAGAATTCAGAGGCAATATGGACTGACAGGAGGCAAGAAGGGGACTCCTCCTGGAATTGCAGACATCTTGATAAGGAGTGTGGGACCTGCTTTTCTGAAAGCTGACACTGAGGCTCAAGGCAATGGCAGCTCTGTTTTCTAGACACGGTGACTGCGACTGTGACTTGCTGACCCCAGCCAGATACATGGCAGTCAAGTCCTTAAATCATCAGCCAGACTGATACTTCTGTTGGATGTTCTCCAATATATGTATATATAGTAATAACCAGCTGAACTGCTCCTCGGGGCCAGTGAATTCCTGAAATGCTTAAATATGTGAACATACTAAGTAGAAATACAAAGAAAATGCTCAGCTTATTGCTTCTAAAGAAGTAAGTTTCCAGCTCCTTCTTTTGCAAATATCACCTTGAATACTTATTTGTAATTATATATAATTAAGTCTGTATAAAACGTGCCATGCGTAGCATAAAGCAGTGAAAATATAAATCAGTAAGAACTTCTTGGCAAATATGGAAGTTCACCAGTGAGATTTTACAAATATAACACATGCTGTGTCTTTCTTTTCCTCCTGAGTTCACCCAATGAGCTGTGACTGGAATAAAATAACTTACACAACAGGAGGAACTAAGGAAATTTCATGGGGTATAATTTGCTTCCCTTCCTAACAATCTCATATTGAGCAGTGGTGATGGCTAATGTTTCCTCATCTCTATGTAAAACATGGAAAGGAAACTCATCAGAGGAGGTGTTTAGAAACACCTCTTAAGACCTTCTAGAGATGAGTGTTTAGGAGTCTTAGACAAACTGCTGTACATCTTAATGGAGAATGAAATATTGGCTAATCCAGATCAGCCAATTTTGTTTAACCAACACAAATTCTAAATTCAACTTATTGTATCATACAAACGAAGTAAAAATATCACTGAAGTGAGAAAGCAGAGAATAAAAATGTGGTAGCTCTGATCCTGTAGCCAAGGAGTAAAATTACATTTTAAATGTCTTGCACACGTGTCTTAGGGTCAATGACAGCAAATATTTTGCAATGTTAAACACTTCTGAGATCCATTCACTACACACACTTAACTGGCTAAAAATCACCACGTCTTGCAGCTTATTAGGCCAAATGTTTAATTTTCAGAAGCACTCTTCATTAGGCAGAATCATGAGAGAGAAAGAGAGAATAGTCTTGGTATCAAGTAGAAAATATCAGCATTGCCTATGTCCTTGGCAAAGGTACTGATTGCCCATAAAGAACAGTACTTTGTGCAGTGTTTAAAAATGACTCATTCAAGTCATGTATGCTAAATGGATTGCTTTGAATTGTGTTAGAATATTAGCAAATACACTTGCATTTAACATTAAGCACAAGGAAGATGTCTTCATGAGTTAATCATCACGCTTTGGTACCATCTTCTTCCTCAGTTAAAGAGATGAACTCTTGTGGATCTTCAGTAAATTTGTCATCCTTCATGACTCATAGCATAAATTTATTGTCACTTTTCTGTGATGCTGCCTATTCATAAGCAAACTTGCTACTGTGTTAGGTTAGTAGTAAAATGGTGAGAAGGAAATTTCAGTCTGCTGTTCAGTCACACCCCAGCTTTTCAAGCAACAGCTATGTCAATCTACTTAATATCAGCATAGTAGATATATATGCATACAGTAACTTAATATATACAAGAACACTGGAAGTTGTGATTATTTCAGTTACTAACACCCAATTCCTAAGAGAGAAAGAGGCACTTACATTCCCTGCATAAACAAAACCCTTTTCTCATAGTGGTAAACAGGAAGCTGATGAAGACTTACATCGGTATCTAACTCTGCATGTATAGAAAATGAAAGATTTTCTTTCTGTGTGTATAGAAAATGAAAGGGAATTTAGTACATTTAAAACAATTAGTTCCGTTCACCACATCTTGTTGGCTTTCATTAGACCCCTGCTTTGATGTGTTCACCAAACTCTTACTACTGTGTTTCAAAGACTATTCCCAAGTGCTTGGCTGGAGAGGAGGATAAAGAAAAATCAAGTAGCAGCCTACAACACCTCAAAGGGGCTCACAGAAGCAGGGGAGCCAAACTCCACTTAGCAGTGACAGATGCTAGAACAAGAGCAGCAACCACAAGTTGCCATTTGGGGAGCGCAGAAAACCTCCAGAAGTCCCTTCCAAACAATAGTTTGCTGATTCTGTGATTTCAGCCCAACAAGACATCACAAGTTGCTGATGAAGGTAATATGTAGTGGTTGATGATTCTGGAACATTCTAGTACTCTAATTGTAAGACCCTTTGATGCCACACATCTACTCCTGTGTTTGCAGATACTATCAACCTCTCCGTTCACCCTTCAGAAAACAAGGAGCATGACTGAGCGCTGCAGAAGAGTTGCAGAAGTATAATTAGAAGGCAAAATTATCTGATGTTTCTATATCTATGCATCACAATGGATTTCTTACTAACAGCAAGCTTTCTTCTGCAAAAATAGTCAATATTTTTTCAATATGCCACTGAGATTATAATTGCATGGTAAGCCTTGTCTTTAAAAATGGATTTCATTCTGTGAGGACCCTAATTATCTCAAATTGTGCTGGCTACTTAGTTTTTCATAAGAGGATAGCGAGTATTAATCTCATGTAAAATTACCGTGAGCGTTGGTTTTATGCCCTATTTTTCAATTAGAGTGTAAATTTTTACATGTGGCATTGCACCATGGGTAGCATGTCAATCTTGAGGATTAAAAATATTTGCACTTCCTATTTTGATGGCTTTCTAAACTTCTGGACTAACCTGAAGTCCTCAGCATAGCTTAACTCATAAATCCAGAACACCGCCAGCAGATTCTGGCAGGTGTGCAAATGAGCTGGAAATAGCATGTACTTTGAAAGCTTTGCTTTGCCATTTAATCAATCGCACCAGCTGTTTATTGCATCGTATACTATAGCGGAATAGAGATTATCGCCTAAATAATTAGTAATGATATGATGGCATAGCACAGTAATACAGTAAGTGTATATATAGTAAAAATGTGTGGGCATTTTATAACCTGATATCTATGCCTCTTTGCTCCCCTCCTCCCCCAGGCATATAAGCCTGTGCATGTCACCTTGTGATGCTATTCCCGGAAGTACAGTACAATGCCGTGTGGGAACAGTGGGGAATTCCTGCTCCCCACTGCAGCGGTGTTTGGCCAGCTAAGAAAATACATGTTCTTATTGGAACACAGAAGTCTCTGAATAGGTATCTGAATGGCCAGGAAAGACAGTATTTCTTATAACATCTTAGACTTAGAAAACTTTTGACTCTAATCACTCAAGCCACAGTCTAGAAATTTAGAAGTGATGAGCTGGTTTGTTATTATTATTGTTTATCGCTCTCTTTCTTGCACTCATTAGCAACTGGCTGATGTGCTGAAATAAAGGAGAAGAGATTTCCACAGAGTATTCATGGCCTGGCTGCAAGCAGGAATTATGGAAAATCTCACGAGATAACCCCATTCCTTATTAGTATCTTCAAAATATTCACTAACTCTCTCCATATAGTAAGTCTCTCCCTGTATTCTTTACTCCTAGGCTGTCCATTGTAGAATTCTTCTGGCACATCTGGAGGAAATACTTGTGACAACCAACACTGTAATCCAGGAGGCTCTGAACGCAGAGGCAAGGCGACCCAGCACATTGAACACCAGCAGGCCTCTGTGACAGAGGTCAGGCAGGATCCAGCAGTGGTCAGGGAAGACACTACCTTACGAGCCGACACAAATACTTCCTTTAAGTCAACGGAGAATACTTTTTTCAGGAACAAATTATCCACTTTCTTCCCTCCTTCATGTCTCTTTTACACACTCAGTTACTATAATGGAGTACATTTCCAACGCCTTTTCATGTTTGGAAGCCTGATTTCAACATCTGCTTGAGGTCACAAGCAAGAAGGATTTGATTGTAAGAAACCTTGTTCCCAAGGGGGTACAACTGGCAGTCTCCACAGAGAAGTACGGTGGGTATAATCCTTTTTTAACCAAGATGGATGGCAAATATAATATGGCTTAAAATTTTTGAAGCCACTTTTAATTTCTGTAATTCTATGCTGCACTAAGAGGGGAAAATACAGAGTGAAAAAGGATGGCTTTGTAGAACAAATGCATCATACCAAAAAAGGGCAAAGCCTCTGCTTCACATAAATTATCAGTCCTAGCTCCACAAGGGAAACTCAGTGGAAACAAGAGGTAGCACAGCTTCCACAGCTAATCCAACAAACCCTTCTCTTTTTTGATTTGTTTATGTTTTATCACAGTATATTTAGGAACGGACACTGTGGATAATTTTCGTTAGCAAGTGTAATACTGATCTGCGTTTATATGCTAAATCCAGCAGATGATTCAGATCCCGGAGATCTTTTTTTTTAAAAAAGGCTTGGTTTAACAAACAGAATTTTTCTAGGATAGGTCAAAACTATTTGATGCTGTACAGAAACTGTTTTTATTTTTCACTTCATGAGAAAGTCCATTTATTACTTATGAGAAAGTATCTACTATTAAAAGAAAATCTTGAAGCTATTGTAGAATTTGAGAAGCCAAAAGATGTGATTTTTTTTTGAACATCATTTCCACTAAATGCGTGATTTTTAAAATGTTATGGACACTTGTGCAGTTAATTTTCATGTCAGCAGTTTCATTTTCTCAGCGCTCTGTTTTGAAATAATCTGGTTTCCATTAGAAAACTCTCCTCGTGTTTATTTCCATCGGTTCCTCTCCTAAAGGCCTGACTGCTTTTCTCCATCATTGGGGATGCTAAGAAATTAAGTTGTCGGTGAATTTCCATCCCTCCTTCCTGGCAGGTGGGAGGGTGATGGCCTGCAGGGGAGGAGAGGCCTGGGCCTAGGAGCACCTCCACACTCCCAGGCTTGAATTGCCTTAGGAACTAGGCTGGGAACTGCTGTGCTGAAAGGCTTCTGCCTGAGGCAGCATACCCAGAGCAGTGCATTTCTCACAGCCCTGATAAAGCTGCCATTTGGTACTCCTTTGCTCCTCTGGGTGCTGAGGGCAGAGGGGCAGCCTCCCCAAAGCTAGGGCTGCAAGGCTCTGCAGGGCCCAAACGGGGCCACCTGCCATTCTCAGGCCCACAAACAGGGCTCCTCCTGCCCTTGAGCAGGGCAGGGAGCAGAGACCAAAGGGCATTGCCCTCCCCAGCCGAACCTTCACAGTAGCAATGGTGTTTCCCTTGCAATAGGTGATCTGAACAGCATGGGGAGAGAAGGGCTGCTACCATCCACCTACAAATACAGAAAAATCACCTCCACCATCCCCACTTTTCACTACTTGTAGTCAAATCAATATTGCACAAAAACAGATGCATTTCTGCAATCATGTATTTTAATGATGGATGTTTCCCAGATGGCAAAAAGGCCTAGTTCAGGCCAAAAGCAAGAACAAGGTCTCTCCCGAATTGCAGGTTATGTGTGCTTTTATTGTTTGAATTCAAAAGTAGTAGGGAAAAAGCCTCCCATCACACACCCTTGAGAACTGGGAGTGATTCTGCAAAGCCAGGAGGGCAGTACTGGTGTGAAACCCATGTAAGCAAGACCAGAATCTAACTTTTCCCTGTGTCCATCATGCACAGCCACTGCAGGAACCATATTCCAGCAGCCATCCTGGCAGCACAAGGGAGCCCAGAGCACTGACGGGTTATTATTTTCTGCTGAGGTTTCTCTCTATGCTTTATTTTAAATTTCATATGCTACTAATGCCAGTCGTAGTACCTCATCCCTGCACTGATCAAAGAATTCACTCTGTCCGCAAAGGCATTTGTGCAGAGGATGAAGGTCTTTGCCGTCATCATCATACCTGTGTTAGCTGCATAGGCACCCTCTGCTCTAAAATGCTCCCTGACTCATTGATGCTGTTTTTGCTACTGGACAAACTGCAGTCAGCCTCCCCGTCCTAAACCTCATCACACACCCACGGCCTGCAGCTCTCGAAATAATGCAGAGCTGGAAGAAGCGTTAGCCATTCACTCGCGTCTGCTTTTGTTAATCTAGGGAACTGTGTGAATAAGGCAATTCACCTTCCACAAGGCAGAAGGATGGTCAAAGCTGAGACTATGCATTTGAATACTCACTGGGTTAACTCAGTCAGAACAAATTAGGACAAGAAAAAAAGGGACCAGTAGAGATTTTCCCCATTGTTTGTCTGCATTCTTTTTCTCCACACAACGAAATCAGTGACTGTAGGCTACATATGCAGGCTACTAAGCCTTTTTGACAAATTTTTTTTCAAGCTTGAAATCTCAAATGAAAGGCAATTTTGTGTTTCCTTCTGCTCTAAGCCCCAAAGTAAACATCCCAAATGACATTCTGCATGAAAACAAAGATCTTGATACTAAACTGGAAAAAAAAGGCAACATTTCTCACATTATCCTAAGCATTTTACAGCTTCCTTCTTTAGCCCAGCACATACCCAATGAAAAGCTTTAAATTTATGCACTCCAGCTTAAAGACTCACATGAAGGAATCAGCTGACTGGGATGATCTGAGGAAGCCCATCTCCTTGGTGCACAGCAGCCAAGAGTCAAACTTCTTTCTTTTAATCTTATAGTTTATTGCATGTTAGTTTTACATCACTGATCTCTGTCTCCTTTTGAAAAGGTGAAAAGACTCATGAGACTTTTTCTCTCCCCACATTTCTGACCTATGCATCCAGATGTCTGTGTAACTATGGATTTGTATTTTGGTAGCAAGGATTTAGAGGTGATTAAATAACATGGCTTTTTTTCCAGGCTCTACTAATGGCAACATCCTCTTTACAGAAGATGAGAGGAGTCCTTACCTTTGAGCTACACTTGTACAGCGGGTGACTGATAGAGTCGACGTAGTGATGCCTCATACAGCGACTGGGGTCTGAGTCGATCATGAAGGCACTGTCTGTTTTACTGTCCGCATCTCCCATTATCGCCAGGAGAGAGAGCATGGAAATTGAAGCTGCGAGTACATGATTTCCCATCGTTGAACAACTTCTCAGTGATAACAGCAGAGGGAGATAGAGTATTAAAAAAACTCTAGATATTGAGATCCCATTCCTTTCCAGGATAGTGAAAAGTCAGGGTTAGTTCTCTTAACCGTCATTCTTCTTGAGTTAGAGTTTGTTGAGATTGTAATCCATCAAAGAATCTCCTGCATAGCTGGAATAAAAATAACGTAAATTACAATCCTGACCAAAAAGAACACTAGAGAAAAATAGACATAAATAATAATAAGGCTCATAGGATTTTTGCTAGCCAAAATACACTTTCTGAGTGAACATCATTCGCACAGCAGGTACAGTATATGGAATTAGGAAGGAGAGGTCAAGGCCTTGTTGGTTTAACCACTGTTCTATCATTTTACTAAGGAGAACATTTTAACACTTCATACTATAGGCATTGTAATACCAGTATTTTAATTTGATGATGTGCCTAATGGATTCCCATTAAACTGGTGATTTGTAACAGATCAAAGATTCTGCAAACTGTAAGAACTGTATATTCTCTCCAAAATGTTGGCAGGCACATTCATTGGGACATAGGTCGACCACTTCCTCTATTAAGGGTGGGGATTTCTGACCTAGGTAACAGATGGGGATGATAGAGGTAGTTGATCCTGGTTTTCTAGGGACGGCATGCCCGTCTTGCCCCACCACGGTGCTGGAGGGATGAGGTGTGGGCTCAGGGCGTTGGGACAAGAGGCCAAGCCAAGTCGCACAAACACCTTAGACTCTCAGAAAAATCACTCAACACCTACTGGTACTGTGCCGCATAGGGCTCTTACTCCCTTGCTTTCCTGAATAACAAATCTACACCCTAAAACTCGCTTACTCTTCACATCACACTTCCTGAGTTTCCGTTTCTTTCCCATTAATTAAAGAGCAGGATCTGAAAAATACATTATATTCCATAGTATCTAAGTACACTGCACCTCTCAGTTGGGAAAACGTGCAGATGGAGTGCCAGAACTGCCAGTTAGTCATTTTGGATTTCTGGTGCACTTTCTGGAAGCCTGCAGACGTCCCCCAGCAAACAGACCCAAGGCCACCATGGAGAGGCTCTGTGGAGCTCTGTGCTGACATGGAAAGGAGGACACTTCCCTGAGCTTCTTCATCCTACACCTGTTAGCTGTTCTTACAAGCTAACAGTCTGAAATGGATCATCTAATTTTGCTTTTACTACAAACAGCTTTAGCCTGAAAGACCTGTGAGCTACCCATCTAAATATAACCTCACAAAACAAAGAACAGTCGTAAGTAAAGCTAAAAGCAGGAGGTCTCTCAGAAGAAACAGATGATAAACTAAGTTTACAAGCCATGCAGAAATAGTCTCCCAGAGCGTCTTGACTATTTAAAGAGATGATGTGTGTCTTTGCCTTATACAAGCCTCTTTCAAAAATGTTTCCTGATTTGCTGGCAATATTTTAGCACGACTGATACTCATCTCCAAAACAGCCTGAAATTACGAGGCCTCCCCACCAGAGAGCTTAATGATTTGTGGATTGCTTTGTAGCTTGCTCAAACACTTTTGTAAGACGAGTGCATAGCAGTGATAAACAGTTCCAGAGTTCATCCAAGCTGGGAGTCAGGAGTTGTCAGGCTGAAGTGACATACAAGGTTTCATGCTGGGAAGAAATGTAATTAGCGATGCTCTGTGTATCAGACATTTGTAGAAGCCTTTTTTGGGTTTAAAACTATTGTCCACATGCCTCAATAGAAAAACAGTGTGAATGTGTATTTAGGGGACAATATTTTTTTTAACTTGAGTCTGGGCTGTGACCTGGATATTTTTTAAATATTTAGGATCACAAATCCTTTTGTTTAGTCTCATGGATCTTAATAAATATTACTCTAAACCAGATAAGACAAAAATCTCAAATGCAAGAGACCTTGGCCTGAATCCTTCATAGGACAGAAATGCAAAGTTGCATTTCTTGAAGATGATGCCCAAGCATTAGTTAACAGAAGGAGCAATGCACTTTTTTTTCCTTCCATATTTTAACCTTTTGCCTACATTCTCATTCTTCTGTACAAAGAGGCTGACCAGAACACTCTGCTTGGCAAGGACTCTCTCCAGCATAGTTAACCAATATTACACACCCAGTAATTCCTTCTCCATCCAAATAAATGCACTCGATATGTCATGTTCTCATCTCATTTGACTTTATAGCTAAGCATCCCCATCTCCTATTCTATTTCTCCCAGTTTAATTTTTGTTTCTAATTCTTTGCATGGTTTTGACCAGATTGATTTAACCTAAATAGAGTGAGAGAAATGTGGAGTCCTGCTCAATTTTCAAAGGCATATCTTCCTGTTTTTTTCAGCAAATAATTAGATAACACACATGAAAACACTTTGAAAAGTCTGGAAGGAAGCAGAAAAAGAAAAAAAAAAGAAAGCAGCCGTAACCTTATTTTGGATTAGCATAGCATAAAATCTGTACAAAAAAAAAAAAAAAAAAGTACAGCCTCATGATCTTTTCTAACAGTCCTGATACTTACACAACAAGAAAAGCAGTAAAATAAATGTAGTAGGCCTTGATAACAAAACTACAGAAGAAAACAAGAATATGAGAACATATTTGCTAGCAAAAAGAGAGCACACAAAGGTAAATGTGGCTCACCTTTCATGAAAAAGTTGTATTGAATTGTTGATAGACGTATTGACAAAATGAATGTGTAGGTACTGGAAAGAGGAAAGCAGAAAACACTGGTCTTTGTAGGTTCTCGTTGTCTTCTGACATAGCTATGTGTGTGCATGTGCATTTTTCAAGTAAAGGTATACATATACCATATATAATTTAGCTGTTTTAAACAAAAGAGTCTTACAGGGTTGCTTAAATACTTTAAAATCAGTTTGGATTTGGAGCAGGAAGGATTTGTCCTTCTTAATCAGGATCAGATGTCTAAATATTTTCACTCAGGTTCATCATCATGATTAAGTATATTGACATGACATTTTCCATTTCCAGTTGATATATTACAATAGCATTTCATTTAAAATTAATATTTTTAAGCTTGTTTTCCTTCTGAAATACTATCCGAAATTATAAAATCCTAAATGATACAGGATATCAGGAGTAATAGAATCCTTATGGTTGGTAAAGACCTTCAAGATCATCGAGTCCAACTATATCTGTTTATTTGTATACATCTGTACCTTCCAGTATATATTTGCACCTTCCAGGATCTCCTACTGACCAAAAGAAGAAACAAGCAAATCTGTAATTGATAACCACTGTAGCTGTATTTAGGATGACATTTTGTGTTCCAGCTGATTTGGAAAATACACTTCGTATTCTCAGGCTTAAAATTGACTAAAGGATATTTGGCCTAATGTTAGATAAAAATCACTACTTGCCATTGTTACAGAATTCATTGATATGGCTATTACATTATGATATTAAAATATTTGTGATGCACTTTCCCTAAAATTAAACTTCATGAATTTATATGAACACAACATGCATAAAGCTGTTCTATCTACCTGACTTGTAGAGAAGAACAGAAGAGATCTTAGAGAAAGACCCTATGAACATGTAATCAGCAGCTGTATTGCACTTTAATGTAAGGTCAGACTTAAGGTTATTTTTCCAATTTTGTATAATAATTAACTGTTTTGTAAATGCTGAAATAAAGCTTTCTTATCATACTCAATATTATTAGTTTAGATAGCGTTGGAAGTTAATGTCTTGCTTTGCTTTCAGGACAGAAGAGAAATTCCATCATCTGGAATTATTTAGCCAATGACTCTGTGAGAACGTAAACAGAAATTCCCTTTTGCTATGTATCTTGGAAAAAATAAAGACCCGAGGAATTCTCCTAAAGTCTATTGGATCTGCACAGCTTTTATGCTGGAAGATAGAAAGGGAACAATGGAAAAGCTCATTCATGGTGTACTTTTGTTTTGCTGTTTCCTGTCCACAAGCCCTAAAAATTAGGCATGCACGTATATTCAACTTGGCCTTCATTTCCTGTGTATTTTCCATGTTTGAGAGTCCTGCTTGATGATGATGGTGCAATTCAATTCACTCAATGTCTTTTATGTTTCAGAAGCTGCCAAAATCCAGTTGGAGCAGCAGCGTGTATATATAACTAAGCCTGGCCTTGCATGTTGTTCATATTTAGTAAACACAATTAGATCCTACCATGTGCTTCCTTCATTCTGAATTTGCTGTGTAAACAGAAAAGTTACAACACCACTCAGAGTTTCTCTGAACTCCAGCTGTAAAGAAAGTGTCGCTAACCTTATATACATGTATGTAATTGATCTTTATGAAAATGAAATTGACCAACTTCTGAATAACTTTATCATATCTCTAAAATTTTATGTCAGAAAGTTTATAATTTGGATGATTTTTACTTTCCTAAACTGGACCAGAATGCAAAATGTGTTGGTCAAAATACACTATCAGGTTATGTCACAGTTCATTCTGGCAGGATTAAACTCTACTTCAATGCAAAGGGCTACAAAAGTGGGCTGGGAGGCCAGGGAGACACTGGCAGTCCCAAGCCCCACAGCCATGGGCATGGGTAGTGCCCATACTGTCAGCTGCTGCCTCCTGGCCCACAGCAACCTTATCACTCTGGTCCCTGGATAACAAACCAGAGCTTTCAGGGACCTCAGAGAAGCACCATTTCAGCCCTGAAATGAGTTATCAAGGCCTCAGCTCTACAGTGGGTTGCAGGGTCCTGTGTGCAAAGCCACAGCTTGGCCACTGCTGCAAGAAGCCAGTGGCAGCAGGACTGTCTTTTCACTAGCACTGTCCTTCCAGCAGCTACATCCTGAAGATGGATATTATTCTTCGAGTGCACAGCCCTTGTTTTGCTCTAAGACTACGTGTCCAGTGGGAAGTTAAACTGCTATGGAGGGGCTGTCTGGCCCTGCAGCGGGGTGGCATGGAGTAGCCAGCTCCCAGGCAAGTAGCTGCTCTGCACAGCCCAATATGTCTTCCAGCACATACATACTCCCACACCATGCTCGGGAGCGTCTTGGGAAGCACTAGGTGCTGTGGGACAAACTCACGTGAGTGGCCATCTGAGCAATTTAGCAGAGGAGATGACAGCAGAGGAGTGTAAGTTTGTAGGAACATTTCTTGGAAGAGACAACCTAAAACACTCTGCCTGATCCTGCTTTCACATAAATGGACTGAGAAACTTTATCAGCTCCAGTGGATATTTTAGTTCTGTAAATGAATGTGATCATCTTCCCATTTAGTTATTTTACCACAACCATTTCTGTTCCAGCAATGAATAGTGTGGCCTCTTATATTTGCATTCAAAATCCATGCCCCACATGGCAGTCCCCTTTTGAAATACATGACGAAGCTGCTAAACATGAATGTGGCAACCAAAAAGTAACAGGTGAAACTGACGAACTCAAGTTTGTTTATAAAATGTCTCCATGCACATTTCAAATGGACTACTTCCCCTCCCAAGACAGGGCAAATACCAAACTAAATATTTGAGTGTGATCCTTGCAGATCTAAAGCAGTGAAATGCTTCCCTGAGGTCTTGTTGTGCTAAATGAGCGTTTGCCCTGTTGACATACAGCTGTGCTGAAGCTAGTCCCCTTTGACATAAGGAAGAGTTTTATCAGCTATTACACGGGATGCTTCTGAATCCAGCCACAGGATCGTGGGCCAGCATGTGCCCGGTGAGTGCTGGGGGACCAGGCGGTGAGAGGCTGTTTTTGTTCTCACTGTGCTGTGCTGAGGGTGTGAAAGTAATTTGCATCCTGCTGTGGTCCCCCTGGGCAATCGACCCACCATGTAACATTGGATTGGGTCTGCCGGTGCTCCTCTTCCCTGCCCTGAAACCCACACTATTGCTCTCTGCTGCCTCATGCCATTGCTCTGCAGCCCTTGCCATTGCTCACCAACCAGTCTGAAGGTGACCTGTCACCATCCCGAGGACAGCGCTCTGCCTGCCCATCTGTCTTTGGTCAGAGGAATTGCCCTGAGCAACCCCAGCAGTGGCCATAGTTGCTGTCATGGGATGGGGTGACCACACTCACATGAGTAAGCAGGCCCAAAGGGAAACCAGGGCATGAGCTTCTTCCACACTGACCCACCACATTGATTTTCACACCCAGAGCATGAAAGCAGTGCGAGGCTGCAAAGGGCAGGAAAAAAGGGGCAGGCAGCTCACTCCAGGCCAGATTTGGTGATAACTTCTGGGCAATGGGGGACGGGGGAAGAGAATAGGCAGACGAAAGGAAAAGGGACTTAAACGAAAGGGCTTAGGCCTCTGAGTGTCCACAGAAAAAAAGCCCATCTTCTAGTCCTACCAAGGTCTTACAGCTTGCCAGCTGACAACTGTAGAGTATTGCCCCTTAAAAACCAAGATGAGAAAATGGGCACAGCCTCTGAACAAAAAGAAATGTCAAACACGCTTTTGGTCATTCAGAGAAACTCATATGCATCATTTACTACTCTGAGGTTTTTCTAATGTTTTAATGTTTCAGGAGGTAAATATTTGAGCCTGCAAGAAGACTGAAAAAAAAAACAGGAAGATATTGATATGCAAAACAAAACATAAGCAGCAATTGCAGCAAATGTGATACAAGTCTCCACTGCTGACTGCAAACTTGGGTGCAGGCATGGGACGAGCCTTGACTTTAACATGGTTGCTTATGTAAGATCATGAGTCTTACAAGACTGAGACCCACTGTGCAAAGTGGAACACATTAAACTGAACAGCCATTGAGCTGGCTGAGCTTCATTCTCCTTTTGAAGTTTTCAAGAATATTTCCTGCCCTTCAGGCAGCAAAAAGAATGGGGGGAGAGTTAATCATGTGATTCTACTATGATGTTGAAATAATAAACTGTAATAGGCGCTGCAAGCTGGCACTCTGCCAGCAGATGGGCACAGACAAAAATGGAGAAAAGGTTTTAATATGCTCAAAAATAATAACTATTGGTGGACAAAAAAGTGCTTATATTTTTATTCTTTACTTTTCCTAGTGCCAGGAAACTTTAAATAGATCCATTAGAAGCATGTGTAGTATCTTGCTGAGGTGTAACCAGGAACTGGTAGAGCTTTGTTAGGAACCCTCAAGCCACTGAATGGAGAGACGATGCAAACTTTGGAGTCTCTCTTTATTTTTGTGTTTTACTGAGTATCAGAGCAGTCCTAATTCGAATATGGGACAGGAATTGACAGAAATACTGTTTTGCTTTTTTTATCCAAATTCGCTGGATAACATCAACTCTCAGTGAAGAATCATATGCAGAGCTCAGTGTTTTAAGTAATGACGTTGACTCTCTCTCTCTGGCATTAAATCAACATGATAGCCACTAGGTAAAGTGCAAATATTCCCAGGCAAGCATTACCTTTAGGACTTGCTTCAGTAATTACCTCTACTTTAGTCTTATGACCCAACATAGGACAAAACGACTGTTGGCCAGATTGCAAGTTGCTGAGGAGTCTAGGGCATTAGAGCATGTGTCCTGTACCACCTACTGCAGTGCTTTACAAATAGGTGGGCATTTTTCATTCTTTGTCTCATATTAGGTTGCATGCCTTGCAGTTGGAGGTTGCTTTAATGCATTTCCTCGAGAACGCAAGTAGCTGTAGTTATCATTAGTTGTAGGACTAGGAATGAGCCTCTTACTCTTTAAGTATTAGGCAAAGACATCCCACCCACCAGTATCAGTGGAGAGTGCTACAGAGGTTGGTGAGAGCACATGACTTAAGGGGATGTTGCCTCTTTTCTGACCCTAGGGGTGAAATTCTCTCTTACTTTTTACACAGTTGAAATTCAGACCAGTGTGCATGCACTTCTGCCTCTGATAATTATGACCTGAACATGTGGCTCATGGTAATAATTTTCTATCTTCTAACAAGGGGAACAGTGCTCCCCTAGGTCTCACTCTCTTTGAGCTGTGCTGCTATGACAGTAATGCGATTGTCACTGCCATGGTATGCTTAACCTTTGCCAAACCAGAGCTGAGGCATTAACTCAGATCCTAAACTCACATGTCTTAAAGGGCAACATAACCTGTGCTGCCTCCTCACTGCCATACTGACACAGTTTGCAGCTCAGTAATAGTAAGCACGAAAATGTGACAAGCATAAACCATAACAATGATTGATGCAAATCAAAAAATAACAAAGAGTAGTTGGAAAATAACAATGCTGTGGAATTCCTCAGAGCTGTGTCTCCATGGCATCAGCAGCCAAATACTGTGATACCGGAAGAAAGACTACACTCGTCGGTGGTAGAAAGGATCTCTGCACGACACAATGAAATTCCAGTAAATAGGACAAGCACTGATGGTGTCTCAAAGTGGTAGTGCCACTGCTACCCGGATAATAGTCTGAATTAGATTATGTGAAAAAAGAAGGAATATATAGACTGCCAGCTGCTCAAAGGCTTACTACAACCTTGCTTTTATTGTTCTGCTAAGTTAGAGGTGGGGCATCAGAGGGATTCCAAACATACCACTACTGAGAAATTTTAATATGTTCCACACTGACACATATAAAAAGGAAATAACAGCTGATCATAGTCAGCACAGACTATAACATCCCTTCATACACATGCACAAATCCATGGGCAAAGTGGAGTGATCTTGGCCAAAGACATTCTGGCAAATGAACTAATTGACAGTGGCCACACTTTTCTCTTGACTTGGAGCTGAATTTTAATGAAAATCCTGTTAAGTGGGCAGTAATGAAAGACAGCAGAGAAAAGGTGAACTGGACACATCTTCTCACCTCATCCTCAGACACCAGAACTTAGAGAAGGACAGGGGAGCTGAGAGGCTGCACATTTAGCACTGATGAGAAGAAACATGTGTTTACACAACCGACAATGATCCAAAGGAACAAGATACCATGAGAGCAAAAGCTGAGTGGACTCAGTGAAAGGACTGGCTACATATGTGAGGGCTACAATAGTAAGGGGGGTTATTTTTAAGAGTTCTGGAAAGGTTATAAACTCCAAAGACTCTGAGAGTTTAATTGATGGGGTTAGGGAAAAATCTTTCATGACAGCAAGGTCCCCCGTAGGTTCCTACCACAGTGTTTCTCTATCTGGCTTTGAGGTGACCACTTCTAGCCACACTCAGAAGCAAGTTACTCAAATACATAGGACTGTGTGTGTTTTTATGTAGAAAAACTTTTCTAAAACTCATAGAGACAGATCTTTCCTGATAACTGCCAATGCATTAGAGGCAGAGAAATTTGTGATATTTGTAATACAACAATCCATATAGTTGTAACATTTGAAACAACTGTAGAGTTTTAAAAAGTGTTTTTTCCTATTTATTTCAATTAAATAAACAACTCACCAGGCTTTTTGCAAAAACAGACATCTTTGTGGCTTTATCCTGTCTCTACACTGTAGGCATTCAGCTCCTAGGTCCAAGAACAACCCAGAGCACTTCCTAGCTCATCTGAGAGCAAACAAATTAGGGAAGAAATATGGTGAGACTCAGGGGAAAGAGGGAATGAAGCTGACTACACGAGTACTCCATGTCTGGTGGTTCACTGCGGACACTGCTGTGATGTACTGTGGTGGTGTCTAACTTCCCTCCCTTCAGGGCAAAAGCTACTGCAATCTTGGCAACTAAAACTGGCAAGAATATTCAGGTGGCTTCAGAAGTCGGGACTGTTCTGGTGGGGCAGGTGGCTGTTACAGGGCCGTGCTTAGAGAGCTCACTGGAGCTCTCTAGGCAAACAGGACACAGGGTTGTCTCTACATCAGGTTGATATGCTGCTCCGGAATCTCCTACATACCTACATCTACATAAAAATGGCTGCTGCCCCAAAGCAGAGAATCACCTTCAAGCAGTGATCTGAGCTTATATTTATAATAATCAGCTACAACCCCTAATTATATCTATTAACTAAATTACATTTCATTTTCTAAATTTGAAGCAACATCTTCTATTCCATCCTTGTTTTCTTTTAATGGAAAAATCTTAAAGCATCTTTGTATAATATCTGTATTGCAAATAAGATTTTATTATTCCAGTGAGAGTATGCCAACGCATAAGTCACACTGGCAACCTCTGATTGAAACTGGTAAGCAATTACTCACCAAATAGTTCCCTTTTAGTCAAGGGAATTATTCATGTGCATAACTGCACACAAATATGGGTAAGGTCTCACAGCCTAGACAAACATGAGCATCATTAACAATTCAAAAAAAAAAAAGTCCTAAAAAGTAGTCTTTCTTCTGAGGAAGGACAAATAACAGCACTGTGATTATTATATTGACATTTATTGATCCCACCCCATTTATTGACCTGAGGTATCTGGGCTGCTTCCATTAGGAAATAACTTTACAGGGCAGAACTGTTTTGAAAAGAATTTATACTCATTGCTGATTTAAAAATAATCTTCTAATTGTTTTATTTCCATATGCAATTTTCCCACCTCTTAGCCACTAGGACAGAGTTATGAAAACTTAGAAACTATTATTAACACCTAGAACTTATAAAATACTTCTTCACCTTCAAAAAGTCACAGAAACCGTAACAAGTTACTTGTCATGCCATCTCTCTCAGGTACAAAGCATTCAGATGTGCTATAGGCAGATTGTGGGAGAAGTTTAAATCAACTTGAAGGACCAGATAAGAAATCTGTCTGCCAGTGTCACTAGAGTCAGTCCTTGAAAGAATCAGTCCTTCGAATTCAGCCACATTAAAATTACCCCTCAGCACCCATTCTGTGGCACTCTGGAACCAGATCATTTAATTAGCATAACACAAACACAGCTAAGACTCCTCTTTACACAATTCATCTTGTTACTCTGATTCTTGCTACTGAACTCACCGATTTAAACTCACAGAGGACAAATCCGCTCACCTGACTCTTGCTGGGGAGATGGGGCTTTCCTCCTCCTCTGTTTTTCCCCAGGACTGCGTCCGTTCCAGTGAATTGCATTCACACTATACTCTGATACGTTATCTCTTGGTTCATAACAGAGAAACTCTTCTTTGTCCCGGTGACACGCAGAATAGTTGTGCTCGTGCCTCTTGCACTGATACACAGGGAAATGTCCTCCTGGCAAAGAAGGATTTAAGGACACTGAAAGGCTCCCTGTCTCCTTCAGCAGGCGGTCTTGAGCAGCATCCCTCCGCGTAAGCTCCCAAATTCATATCCACGCTGCAGTATATGTGGTACTGAAGGGGTAGGCTACCTATAAATATACTCCTCAGCATTACAGGAAAGGCAAACGCTGTGGCTTTCCTTTAAGTTTTTAACCAATCAAAGACATACATTAAATCTATGCTAATCTACAGTGCTGTCCAGTCCATAGTAAAGCTTCCCAGAAGTTTGGATAAATAATAATGTGCAAATTAAAAGTGCTTTTGTGAAGCATGACACACAAAGCTAGAAATAAATATTGCCTATTGTTTCGAATTATTCTAAGCACTCCAGCAGATGACTGGCAAGAAAACAGCATACATAAGTAGCAATAAAAGTAAACAGTTCAATTTTAAACTAGCAGGCTTGCCTGTGTTCATAGAGCCCTATTGTAGTGGGACAAAGACAGTCCTGGAGACACTCGCATTCTTTCTATGAATTCAGGACAGAATCCAGCACTTCCATTCACTCCAAAGTCACACAAATAGAATCAGCGCAAAGTTGCAAACACAAGCTCAGCATATTCACAAAAATAGGTGTTTAACCACGTTATTTAAAACTACACTGCACTACCTGTTTGTTTTCACACACACATCCTTCCGAAGGAATATATAATGAAAGATACAAGCGTAAGAGGGAGACACAGGTACCAGAACTGGGTTTGATTCTACATTAAGACATTTTAATTTTAAAAAATGATCCACAGAGAACATGTGTTTGTCAGATAAACAGACTGCGTGCTCAGTTTAAGTCCATGTAATGCTCGAAATCCAGAGGAATCTCTGATTTATGCACTTACCTTTGGAAAACGCACTGCTCCTTCCTTTGCTGAAACTCTTCAGAGAGCTAAAAAGAGGTCCTGTTACTTTCAAATGCTTTTGTTCTTCTGTCCTTCTGTCACATGGCTTGCCTTTTATATTTGCAACACACAAAAGTTAGGGCTGTTGTTTAAGAGGGAGCGAGGGAGCGGGAGAGAGAGGGAGAGAGAATGTCAAATGGAAAAGTGCCATTGCAGTCATATATCAATCAGGGCAGCGGCAGCAGCAGCTCGCTGGCAAATGGGAATTCCACAGAAATGTGAAGCTCTTGTTATCTGAGAAATCACAAAACGCCACCAGCCAAGCTCCCCTCCTGCGGGGACTTCTTATAATTGGCAAGCCAGGAAATAGAAGGAAATGTAGGCTTTTTTTGTTGTCGTTATTGCTTCAGATCTGGAGATATATATGCTATGGCATATATAAGCCAGTGGAATATATGTCCTGAATAAAATTCCTTTCTAAATAAATGCACTGTGTGCAAGATAAAGCAATCCACTGGGAAGCAAGCTAATTAGAGCTAAGTGAATAATCTGAAAGTAATAATTTTTAAAATGTGATATATATTGGGGCTTGGAAAAAATCCATAGAGAAACTGACTTTTCCCTGGACTTACTTCTTAATCTATTTTTTCAGACAAGTTTTTCTTAGCATTTTTTTAAGCGTGATTGATCTTCGACATCCTAAATTCAAGCTGTGCTGCTTTATTGCAGTTGGTCACCTGAATCACCTGATGTTCCCCAGCTCCCCAGTTGGGCAAGCATTTTCCATACAGATACTACTGTATGCAAATCTAAAAATCAGATCTTTCAAATAATGCCTGGCTCATATACTCACAGGATCTAGGTTATTTAAGATTTCAAGTAAACATTATATTTTTGCCTTTATCTAGTTTTCTCTGAATAATTCCAAGTTGGAAAATGATTATCATTCAATCCTTTTATGCAGATAATCTCTCTTTTACACAGAATGTAAATCACTGACAGGCTGAAGACAGAGTCCATCCACTGGAAAAAGAAAAAAGAAAAAAAAAAAGGAAAAAAAAAGTGTAACAAGTGCATCTCAAATGTATTTGGTTATGCACAGTTCTGTATCCACAATTGTATTTTTTCTCTTCCAGAATGGCAGCACATTTCACTTCCCTTTAGACTGCCCCCTAGTAGTCCTGCTGTGTTAAATGAGCACTCTGCCAGTAAGAGCAGACCTTATCCAGTTAATTAAAAAATAGGTTACATATCTGGTCATTCACAAGCTGGATCTGTTCACAAGCACTGGCCAGCAGATGGACAGAGTCCCGTGTCGATTGTGTTTGAACTCCGAAGGAAAGTTGGTATTTGATGGATGATGTTATTAGCTAAATGTCTTATGTGGTATAAGATCAAAGAACAGATGGAAATTATGCCTTAAAAATAGAATAATCTAAAAGGGGAATGGCTTGTAGATGACTAAGCATCATGGAAACAATAAAGGAGACATTCTTTGGCTTGCTTCACTGTGGAGCCAGGTTTGTCCGGCGGGATAAACAAATCATCCACTGAGGACCAAGATTCTCCGGGTGTGAGTTTTGCTGCACATTCTTTCCTCATATTCAGTGTTTACATTGTTTTGCCTTTTGAGCCAGCTGGGTGTTTCTCGCACCTATTGTGAATATACCAGTGTCACAGCAGTCACCCAGAGTGGGTGGCAGCCCAGCTCACTGGCATCTTTGCCTCATGCACCTTCACTGTAACCTTGGGCTCAAATGTCACTGATGCTCTGGTATTTACCTTAAATAAATAGAAAGGTCACATATATCTCTTGCTGATTTGACCTGCATTTTTTTTTTTTAAGTTTAACCAAGACCATCTTTTAAAACTAAGGATACCAGCACTTTTGCCACTGTGCTGGCATATAAGAGCACTGTTTTTCCTTGGGAAAGAAAGTGGCTTGCATGGTCTGGTTGCTTGCAGTAAGGACCTGCAATGTGAAAGACAAAAGACTGGCTAAGTAGCTCCTGGATGAAAGCCACCAGGAAACTGTAGATGTCCTGCTCACAGTCCTTACTGAAAATGATGTTTCTTAAATTCCTTACTGCCACAGCTTAGGTCTGTGACCTTTGTGTTAGCTACAGGAGAGTATATCTACATTAGCTGTTTGTTAGGTGCTGAGCACACTTTTAATATTGAACAATTAACAATATAGCCTCAAACAGTGATATTTTTTAGAAGCAGTGCTCAGCTATTTTCTGCCACAGCTATGAAATCCTGATATTAGATTTTTTTCCAAAAAAGTTATTTTTAATTTTTCGACTTCAGCTTCAAGTCCAAGCCCATGTTTGGAGTGAGTGGCAGGGTATCAGCAAATAACTCACCTTCTTTCTTACTTATAAACTGACACTGTTTGTGGCCTCCTAAATGAACTTACACACGTTTGCAAGCACAAAAGCAGAAGTATAAAACATAGACCCCCTTTTAAAACTATGGCCCATAACTTTTTCATATCTGTTCATAAATCTTCATCATCTATTAAACGCTGCAATTTAATCCCATCTGTAAAACCTGAAATTTTAAAGAAAGAAGTAAAAACAAACAAAAGCACAGGAACTCAGAGCTAGGTTTTCAAATATGGTTCGATATCTACAGTGACGACTGATGTTAGATAAAATTTCCAGATACAAGGCATCCAGCTCCCAACAATTTTAATCTAAACTCCCATTAGATGGTGCTTATCTGACTTAGCTGTAGTTCCTTAAAAACTAAGTTTAGGCTTCCACATAACAAATGGAGAGATATTCCACCCTGAATTAATTTCAGTTCAAGCCAACTGGTACCATAAGGTAGGTGTCATAACAATTTTCATTACTGTGACCAACCAAAGATATATTGCATCATTTTGATTAAAAATCTATTTTTTTCATTACTTAAATTGAGCAAGATAATTTCCAGCCTCAAGGACTCAAGTAGTAATTTTGAAGACATGGAGATCCAATTCTCCATGGAGCTCTACCAACCTCCCTAACTCCATCCCCATGACGTGCATCACAAACCTGCAGCAGTCCATGGGCTTCCATAGTCCATTGCTGTATGTCCTACAAAACTAGTGTTTGTCCTTACATTATACTGACATTAGCTGAGGTTCTTAGGATCTAATTCTTTGCCCCGTTGACATCAATATGAGTTGTGTTGCTACCTAATGGAGCAGGATTTTACCTCTTCAGCATGGATTTATGAAACACATTCAGAATTCTGCATCACAAAAAGACCTTTTGTTTTCATTCGAAGTAGTTTCCAGTGTTTTCATTTCATATGCTTACCCTAGACAACTTTTGCTTTCTGAGACAGTGGATAACAGACCTCCATATCATCAAAAAAGCCTGTCAGAGCAAGCACTAGTTGATATCTGTGCAGGTTATCTCAGCAAAGACCATGAGCGGAATAGATATGCAGAGACGATATATTCATGTACATATATAAACTTGTGTACTATTACTGCAAGCATCTGGAGTTGGTAGAATTGATATGGATGCAGCTTATAGTAGGAAAAAGTCTTGTTACATTATTGTTAATGGATAATTGATAAAAAGTGGCTTATATTAGGAGCTAGGCTCTATGCTTTGCATATTTCAGAATGTAGAAGGAATTGAAAGTACAATAGTGTTGAGGAAGGGTCTATAGTAAAGAATATCATCTGTATATGATGTATAAATATTTTGTACAGAAAGGCAATATCCAGAATTCTTAGAGGAACTATATTCTGATATTTTAATAATTTTGATGAATACTAAATTAATAATAATCTATATGAATAAAATCACACACATACATCAATACTAGATCAGATAGCACAAATGTCTATTTAGGCAACTGATGCCTTTTATATCTTCTGTCACTCAGTTGTGTAGTCTCTTATATTCGTTTTGCAAGTATATTTAAATATCTAAATGCATTGAGCCTCTTCTTCTAATGTCCATCAATATGTATTGGAAAAACACAGTATCTAGAATAGTTCATTCAGTTCTTTACAAATATGCCATTATTTATGGAATTAAGCTGTTTTGCAGTACTGTTTTATCTAGGAAATAGTGCTGCTATGGAGGAGATAGTGTGAAAATTCGCTCTGAATTATTTGCTCATTTCTTCTGTGACAGAATTCAGAAAGACATATTGCCCTTGGACTATCTGTACACTTTTGAAATTCACTTGAAAATGATTTTGCATCGTTACCAGGATCTGGTTCTCCCCCTCATTCCTTCAGCAAGAACTGGGAGCCAGTCACATGTCTCCCATGCCATATGCTGGCTACAGCGTGGTAGTTAGGATGGGAAAGATTAGAATGAGCAATCTGGGTGCAGCTGAGTCTACCTTCCTAAAGAAAGTCTCTGCCTGCCATTAAACAAACTCAGACTCCCCAGCACTCATCACAGAGCGCTGATAAACAGGTTGCACAGTTGTTAAGAAGCCTGTGTTCCTGCTTACTTATAATCCTACGATCCTTATTTTCACCCACTCATATTTTGCCACTACAATAAGCATTGATAAACAGGTTTCACAGTTGTTAAGAAGTCTGTGTTCCTGTGTTCCTTCTTATAATCCTACGATCCTTATTCTCACCCACTCATATTTTGCCACTACAATACCTACAACTTTTCTGCACACCTTCTGTAATATTTCAGTTTGGCTCTGCAGGTCCCTTTGCTCCCTCCCCAAAACCATGAGCTTTCTAAAGCCTCAGCAAGAAGCAGTGTGCTCTTGTTGGCTACAAACATCTTAATCATCCAGCGCACTGCAGCTCCTCACCTGCTGAGGTTGCTGAACTGTGTATGTGGAACTTCCTTCTGCAAGGCGATAGGATGCATCACTCCTAAGGACGATCTGAGTATCCTTACGTGACCAAAAACTCATCTAGAACTTACTTTTTTTGTGAGACTTCTGCCTCTCTGTTAAAATCTGCTTGAAATTGTCCAATTAATTGAAAAGACAATGGGAGAACTAACATAAGGTCACATAGACAGAAAGGCAAGCCAATTCTATGGTAAAATCACAAATAAGCAAGAAAGGTGTCTTTTCTTAACTTCATGTTGCTAAAAGATGTTTGTACTTTCTCCTGGAAGAAACTGTAGCCACCAAAAATCCCTGTCTCCAGCATCTCTGGATGAATTGCGCCATTCTGCATCCCTCCTGTTAAGGGTAAAGCAAGTATGAGCAGCACAATGGGACTGCTGCAACTGCATTATCCTGCCCCTTCAACTGCCTTCTGCGTCATTTCAGTGATCAGTTTGAGAGTTGGTGCTAAAACTTTTCTCCTTAATCCTTACTCATGAGTCAAATTTTAGAGCACCATAATGATGGCCAACATTTCCATTATCTCATTATATCTTTATCTAATGTGAAAGGAGGAAAACTTCTTTGCTTCTATGAATCTCAGCAGGCTGGACTCACAGTTCTGCAGACATCTGGGGGCTGTATCTGCCCTACCAGAAGTTAGATACCTCAATCTCATCTAGTCACCTTAGGCTCCCTTTATGGTCAGCAGAGACCACAGTCAAGTATTGTCCAAAGAGCTATTCACTTGCTGATGATGAGGAGGTTGAATTGGCTTTTGGCAGTATGTATTTTTCTCTGTTGGTAACAATGGAAGTCATATTAACTCCTGTCTCTTGCAAGAAAGAGCTGTAATCATCCATGCTCCCCCTGTGGAGTATGGGACCACTGGATATATCCACATATATGGTGTCTCTGGAAATCTCTTCTCTGCTTCTTCAGGATGCACATAAATAAGTTTTCACATTGGTAATGCAGAGGGCACCTTGAACACAACAGTCTGTCAACCTGACCTTCTCAAAACATAAACAATCATACGTCCATTGTGGTCCCTGTCTTTCATGTTCCCAAAGAGTCAGAATATGACACAAAGTTCTAAACAGCTTCCAGTAGTATAAATGGAACTTTGGCCTGAGTACAAACAGCAGGGCGGCATTTCTTAATATTGTTTAAAACAGCTTCCCTCAACGTAAGTCAGATCCTGAAGGTTACCTTGTGGCTTGCATATGACTGAGGGTCAAATAGAAGGCTTCACATCCATAATCGTTTACGGATGTGAAGTCTAACCAAGGTGGCAGGAGTATCTCCACTGACTTGAAAACAGGATGGTTGTTTTCCTTAGGAATATGATTCAAACAGTGTTTCTATAATGACAAAGACAAAACCAAACAAAAAACAACAACAAAAAACCTGACTGTAAGTTCACTTACAGCAGCAGAAATGACTTAGCAAGATATAGCCAGATTCTTAAAAATGCATCCCTATTTTGTTGGTTTCCTTTCAACACTCACACAATGTGATTTCATGACAGTAAAAATTCAATAAGCAAAGTGGAGGAGACGTTTTTTCCATGTTATTTGCTATGAATGATTAAATCAATTATTTTGTTCACCACTTTGTTTTGTGTGGATATTCTGTGCAAAATCTTACATTCAAAATTGAACCATTGAATGAAAATCAGCCTCAGCAGAATAATTTGAGTTAAAATTACAGGGCAACTTGCTCTGTGTGAAGTCACTGAAATGAAATGCTATTTAGAGCAGGAAATTAGTGATTCATAATTGACATTAACTTCAGTTACCCTCCAAAGTGCATGCTGTACTTCATGTGTGAAATTATCATACGCAAAGAAAGGCCCTTCCCTTGAGCAAGTTCAAGTTAATGTTTAGGAAACAGTTTAAGTTATTATTGGGACAAAAGTCATTAAAGTGGAATGGTCAGATGCTCACACTGTGCCCTCTGTTGCAAAATGTCTGCAGCTTAATACCTCTTTTCAAGTAGCTCTCTGGCCATATGGTTGTTTGGGTCTATTTGCTCAAATCCAGGCTTCACAAATGTCCCCATCAAAACTCCCAATGATTTAAACAGGGCCAGGAGTCAGTCCTTTTTTTTTGGCTCTCCCTGTGGGCAGCTTCCTAATTGCACCGGTACTTAGGCTAGTCATTAGTCTTACACACTCAGAAGTCCCTTTGAACTCAGATGAACTCCTTCAGCCACAACAGTTGTTGGGAACGGAGCCCCAAGGACATCTCATACACACAGCTGCAGGCGAACTCCAGGTTCAACACAGTACATGCCTGCACTGGCAGATGCCAAAATTGCACAAGGCGATTGCTGCAGTTCAGACAGTAGAAGGAGGCAGCCTGGGGGCTAGATCCTCACCCTGCATGAGACAGCAACAGAGTTCGGTGCTATCTGTGACTCTGTGCTAAGTCCACTGCCTCCTGGATACTCTGGTCTCTGAAGCAGAGGCGAAGCTCACTGCACTTCTTTAGAGGATTGCAGTTTACTCTGTCAAAATGAACACGTGAACCTAATTACTCTGCCATACTGTAAGTCCAGAATGAGGAATTAAAAAGATCGTGCTATGCTTTTATCATCTTAGAGTTTTTATGATTTTTTTTTAAATGAAAGTAAAACATCTTTCTTTCTGTTATAGAATATGCCTCAAACTGCATGTGTAAATCAAAGACAGACTTCAGGTACAGAAAATATAAAGGCTCCTGTGGTAATAAATTTAAACACCTTTGAACTTCAGAGAAACAATTTAAAACAATGCCACATTACTACCTTTAAAAAGGCTGCAATTTGGATTCTTCTCTAAAAGAAAAGAAAAGGCACTGTGCAGGCCCTATCCTGTTAGAGAATCTGCATATTATATGAATTGCCAGCTATCCTCAGAGGCTGGTCAAGACCGCATTGGCCCTGCTGCTACCTGCACGTGGATGCTCAGGATGCTGAAGGGTGACAGGTCATTGAAACCAAAGGGTCCACAGTCCAGCTTGGACTGTGAATGACTAAGAGTATGGAGGGGTGTTTTGGATAGCAGAAACAGTAACATGCACCCTTGAGAGCAAAATGAGCTAAGAAAATATTCTATGCGTGAAAACAGAGGAGCCAAAAGGCCTGAGAGAATTTAAACACTGGAGCTGTTGCACCTCTGAAAAGGGTGTATAAATTGCTCTCTACTGAGGGTAAGTGCAGTCTGGGTGAGAGATCTTGCTAGTACAAGAAAGGAAAGGCATGAGAAAAAGTATTCCTAACAGGAGTTTCTCCTGCAACACTTTGTGTTTCCCAATCATTTTCCATTCTGCCAGGCAAAAAAGCCATTACAGAAAATGAGAGCATTGTATTCACCTAAAAGAGGCAAACCTGAGAGGTTACTGCAGGAAGAAGAAATAACTCCAGAGAAAACATCTAGAATTTGCTGAGTAAAGGATGTCAACCAGAGCAAAGTGAAGTTGATGGGAAGACAGGCAGAGACTCCAACATGCCTTAGAAAAGATCCATGAAGTGGAAGGACAAGCTGAGCTCGATGCTGGAATGCAGTGAAAGAGCACATCTGTTGCACATGCTGCGGCAAGGCATAACTATGATCAGAATTCAGGAAAAGATGCAAGAATCACAACAGATGACATGGTGAAAGAATAACATCAACCTATGGTTCACAGCATGGGTGAGGAGGATCGTGACAGCACCATTAGAGGAAAGGGAATTGTTCACAGGCACAGTGAAAAATGCTGTGGCCTAAGATAAATGGGCAATCATGCCGTGGGCAAATGGCAATAATCAGTTTTCAGCTGGACAGAGCTACACTGGCTGATGTGGTGTTTATCAGGGTTATGAGCCTTGAAAGAAAAGCTACAGGCAGTATAAGGAAAAAGAAAAAGAAAGAAATGGCTGTAATGGGCTATTTCCCATTGAAGCAGATAAAGGAATGCATAAATTAAGGAGAAAGTTCATAACAGTGTCAGAGATTTTTTTAAATGTCATATCCTTGATCTTACCCAAAGGATAAGTGCCAAAAAGTACAGAGTAGAACAGAAGTTTTATCACTGTCCCAATGTCTGCTGCAGGGAAGCTCCATCTCACACCCACCTGGGGATGAAAGCTGGAGGCTAACTGTTCTGAGAATCAGAAGAAATCCAGTGAAAAACTAAGCAAGTAGAGAGGCTCTGCACCCATCCACAGGAAGAAATGTCACTTTCTTTCAATTCAGGAAAATTAATTCAGTAGGTAGAACACATTTTCCTTTCCTCACAAAGGGAAATAACTTTAAGAGATGGTTGATACTACACACTACACCTGACACATCAGACAAGAATTATCGGGCAGGAGCCGTTCCTGAAACAGAGCAACATTTATTCAACATGGCCTTTTTAGAAATGCCATTGCCTCACTCTGCTGTCCAGGCAGTGATCAAAACTGGTGGTATTTCTCAGGAAAATAACTCCTTCAGGAAGATCTACCATTTGACTTATTGAGCTTCCTGGTTTTCATTCTCAGTTTTGTTGTATAAAACAGATCTGTATCTCCAGATCAGAGCTCAGGAAATGGCTCCAGCCAAGCTAAAAACAACTTCCAATTCCATGCAAAGAGGTGTGCAGACAGATCCCAGTAAGGTTGAAATCATCCTTTTAACTCAACAGGCAAGGAGAGGATGCAAAGTTTCCCTGAATTGGTGAGCTGTACAGGGAATTTTCCTGCATAATCAACAAGCTGACAAGGTTTTTGGATAACTGTACCAGGTGCTCATGATGTGCAAACTTTAATAAAGAATTTGTGTAAGAGAAGCAATGTATTAAGGAATCCTTAAAGAATTCTTGACCCTGCCCACCTAAGTTGTTGAAAATAAGTTTCAGCACCACTGAATAGGAAAAAAAAAAAAAAAGCCTTCTGTTTTTTATCTTCCTTTACTTGCAGGTGGGTTGAACAGAGAATACCAGCAGCCTGGGGAAAAGGTCCACATGAACATTATCTGTCACTCAGTGCAGGTGGATGAGAGGAAGGAGCCAGCCGTAATGGCAGTGTTTAATAAGTGCAGTCATACCAGCCACAAGTGTGGCGGTTCCTGCTCACTCTCTGAAGCATTTGTTAAATGTGTAGAGGGGCAAAGTCTCAATTTAGGCAGAGTACATGTCACAGAGAGCAAATGAGAAAACAAATCTGGATGTTCTTGGCTAGAGCATGAACTGTGACTGCTGAGGCTGTTCACTCACAGAAGGCAGTTCAAGCTGCTGGCCCGGGATGATGGACCTGGTTTTCCCACTCCCTAGAAATCATTAGAGGGAAGACTTCCAGTCCTTAAAGGAGGTCTTAGAAGATTAAAGGACTCATGAAGGTTGGCAGGTCAGTAAGATGTGGATATGGACATATTGCTAACTAGGAGAGATTCAGCAGTAAGCTCAAGCATGGTTCCCTTATGGCCCATACTGTGTAACCAATACCCTACTCTCTGACCTTGTTTTGAGACATCCCATCTAGCTCTCTCTATACAAACCTAACAGAGATGGGGCTAGCCAGTATTGCTGTGAACCTGTGGCCTTGGAGTTAGGGCCCTGTAGATGGGGTAGTAAGATTTGATTTTTGCTGGATGTTTGCACCTTACATAACATCAGAACATCTGACAAGGGGCACAGCCTCATGGCATGAGACAGATTAGTGTGCCCTGAGGTACGGGTTGAGGCATGTAGTTGGCCATCCGTGTAAATCCCTATCTGGCAGATCATGGCCATTAAGCTCCAAAGCACAGGACAGACACAAAATTCACTAACAAAACTGATACAGATGCCTCAGCCAAACCAGCATCTCCACACTGTGAGAGGCTCTTCAGAGACTAAGCACCACTAATTAGTAGATTGCTTGCATGCCTTTAACTCCTGTTTTGTTTATTGCTCCAATTATTACTATGCTTAAGCTAGTAGGAAAGATACAAGAAATTTGACTTTTAGGATATTTTTAAACACCTAACTGAAAATAATGCCTGTGAATTACAGATGGTTTTCTGGTAGGCAATGTTGATCACTTACAACTCATCCACTGCATGAATGAATGAGTAAATAAGTCAATGAATGAATGACACAGATCTTTGTCATGTTGCTTGGCCACAAGTGGTTTTGGAGCTGCACATCACGCACACAGAGTTGTGACTGCTGACAGCTCTGCACTAGGGACTGGAGTCATCAGAACTTGTCCAAAGTTAACAAAAGCTCCTGTTATTCACCCTCTCCTCAACTGTGCCTTCAGAGTACCCTTGGATGAACTGAGAAGCTGGTCTTTGCAGCTAAAACCTGCGTAAGACCATGTTTGCATTGCAAACTTCTTCCAGGCTGAAACATCTGTTTACAATGACTGTAAGAGATTCTTTTGAATTTGACTGTCTCATCCTGTTAAACTTGCCCCTAAAATTTCAGAAGACTGCTCAAGAAAATAAGGTGGCAAGGCTGTAGACATAGTTTGCAAAAAAATGAGCATCAGATTCACAATTAACCCTGTTTGCACTAATTCTATCAATAAGACTTACAGAAATTTATACCAGTTGTACATTTGCCCTTCTGGTTATATGATGACATCCTCTAAGTTGGTATTTTCAATGCATGTTGACCTAACAGATCAAATGAATGGGGTAGAACAGTTGTATTGTTTCAGTGCTTAAAATGTTGCACGATGGGATGCTAATTCCTTATGGTAAATCTAGGAAAGAACAATAACAGCGCTCTAGGTTTTCTGAAAATCTCTGGGTTTTACAAGCGTGATGCTTGCAGTTAATTTTCCTGTTGTTCATCACAGAAAAGGATGGGCAGGCTGTAAAATTGATATCTTTTTTTTTTTTCCTTTCTGCTTTAAAACAGCCTTCAGATTTAAACTCAAAAGGAATATACAGTTAAAACTGCAAAAACTGCTTGTTATAGTGATGCGGAAATGCTTTGTACGATACAATGTGACAGAGTAGCAGCAACCACAGATCAGATTGATATACTCTACGAAAATACTTTGACCAATGCACTGTTCAAACCTCTGCCAGTGGCAACCTCTGCCACTGCTGTTGTCCTTACACTCATTGTGGGTGACTGAGTTGCCCTCCCCTGGACTCGTCCTCTGCAAATAGTTGTGCAAAGTCACCTTTCTGGTGTGCCCAAGAAATGGGCAAATGTTGCACGGCCCGTACCAGAAGCAGACAAAGTGCTTTCGGCTATTGGGAAGAAAAAGCTATGTCAAATTATTATTTTAAATTATTAAAATGAAGTCTTCTGCAAGGCAATAGCATAGTTTGTTTTGTTAGGGGATTCTTTTTTTCTTTTCTTTTCCTGAAATAGAATAAGAAAAAGAGAATAAGAGCAAGGAGAGAATAAGAGCAAATGCAAATGCAAATGAAAAAAAAAAATCAAGTAAGTGTCTAGCTTACAAGTGTCCAGCCTACATCTGATACTGCCAGCTTCCACATTTTCTTTTGATATTCAAAGATTAAGTAGATCATATTTACATGAGATGGCAGGGAATGTACACCCATGCAGGAAACCACAGTTATTAGCTTGTCTCCTGATTTAAGGGTTTTAAGAGAATATAAAAATAATCTCAAAATCTGTTTCCCTTTAATATTGAGTGTTTGCTGTCGGTTTGCCTGCAGATGAGGCACTTAGGGACATGGTTTAGCAGGCATGATGTTGAAGGGCTTACAGTTGAACTCGATGATCTTGAAGGTCTTTTCCAACCATAATGGTTCTATGATTCTGTGCTTCTGGAAGATATTTGATTGTTTTCTCTAGATCTGTATTTCAATTCATTTTTAAAATTTAGTAACTATATAATTAAAAATTGCATTTAATGGCTGATGTTAGTTTTATAAAGTAAACAGGAAGCACTTGACTGTATCAAGTCCTTTGTACTTTATTGAGGTGTGATTTGAAAAAAGACTAAAGGTCTACTTAAAGGTACTTTACTTTCTAAAGCTTTCCTGAAACTTATGACCTGCAAAAGTAGCAGACTGATATTTACTTCTATTTATCATTTACCTTTTGATACTGCTTCCTGTAGCTACAAGTCCTTTTCAGCAAACTGGCCTGACAGTACACCTGGGAAAAACATCAAGGTTTTCTTTTCACTAAGAATTCCTAGCCTATAGCACAAACGAAAACAGATATAGACCACACTTAGAAGAAAGGGAAGAGAGGAGAGGAGAGGAGAGGAGAGGAGGAAAGAAAGAAAGAAAGAAAGAAAGAAAGAAAGAAAGAAAGAAAGAAAGAAAGAAAGAAAGAAAGAAAGAAAGAAAGAAAGAAAGAAAGAAAGAAAGAGAAGAAAAATATAAGCTTTTTTATAACCTTGATTTAACATCCATTCTGAGCCAAACCTGTTTTTTCAGAATATGTTTCCTTGGGGGCTTATAATGAGACTACTGCAGAGAAAACATCATGACCTGACACAGCATAAACTATTTAGCAGCCTATTGAAAATACAAATAGCTTACCATGCCAGGAGTATCAAACTGTAACTGCCTGGAATGTAAGATTATAAAATGTGAGATTATAAAATCTCATGATCCAGACTGAAATTCAATATATTTGTTGGCGTTGTCAGCAAAGGTACACAGACTACTAGGAAATTTTCTGAGCATTCCACAGAGTTGCTAGTAGTGGCTTTTGGACAAGGCAAGAAGCTGCAATCTTAAAGTAAACAACAACAAGAAAAGCTTCTGATATCAGTCCAAAGTATTCAAAAATAAAATAAAATAAAACAATGGGAAGAACTAGTGAAAAGCCAGCCCTAAAGGGATGAACAAAAGAAGCCATAGCCCTATTTCACTGATGTCTGAAAGGCAAAAGGGCTCTTACAGACAAGTCTCTAAAGTTACAGCAATGCCCTTGCAAAACCTGGGGTACCTAGGGATTACAGTATTTAAGTGACTTGCTACCATAAACATTCACCTTAGGTAATTTTGCACACACCAAGCTAAACATCAAAAAGAGGGCTAGCCAGCCTAGCAGACTAGTGTTAGCAAAAATAAATAATACAAAGGCCCCAGCTCACTAAAGCATCCCTATTCAGGAAAGCAGTTAAACAAAGGTTTAGACTGAGCACGTGACTTAAGTATTTACTTAAGTGATTTAGTGCACTGAGGCCAAATCACTGAAACTCAGCTGCTATTCATCCCACCACACAAAGGCTTCCTCCATACCATAGATATGAAAGCAAATAAGATAAAAGGAAAGATGAAATAAGAAAAGAGGTGCTACTTACCTGTGCTATGTGTTTTGTCTTCTTTATGGAGCCATTTGTAACCATTCCTAAGCATGGTTTGCATTAAGGCTGGATCGCAAATGGCACCTACCATGCAGCTGTTTACATCTGGCTCCCAGGTGTTTGATTGGTGTTTGCCAGGAGCAGATGAATGCCTCAGAGGGATGTTTCTGAGCTGAGGTGCAGGGCCAGAGAGGAGGAAAAGGGGCAGAGTTGTTACTGTTCCCTACTTCTATTACCTCCACGTTAAGCCTCCTGCTCTGAAATGCAGATCAAGTTGGACAGAAACATTGGAAGGGCAATGTTTTTCCTGATTTTCTACTAAGGTGGTACGAAGTGCAATAGTGAGTACACCCAGTAGGAATACATGCCAAGTCAGTTAGAAAAGAAAAAAGAAATAGAGTTATTCCAGCTCTAGCTAAAGCCTTCTGCAACAGGAATTGAAAGGAGATTGAAATGCATCAGCATTGCGAGGATAGTGATCCTGGCAGGGTGTTCAACCTCAGCAGCTGGGGGTGGGAGCATGAGAAAATAAATTCATCAAATGTGCCCTGGAGTCTGGCAGTGTGTTTTGTGCATGCACTGAAGAGTTCTCTACATGGTAGCTCCAGATAGCACCAATGCATCCTTCTATAGGCATGGAGCTGCTCTCCTTTGCTCCATATACTGTAGAGTCTATTTTTTTAGGCATATGGTGCTGTTCTCCAGGTTCCTCCTACAGCTGCAGTGAGGAATTAGAAGGAGTCTCCCAATGAATCAAACAGGCATTAAAATCTAAGTACTTTAATTCTTCACAGGCTAGGGAGCCAGACCTGTTTCTGAAAGTTCTTTCACCATCATCAGCTTTCAGGTGAAAAAATCTAGATCTGACACAAGGCAACCCTATTTGGAGAGATGCCCATCTCATCAAACATCATATGAGTAGTTGAGGCCAGTGAAAAACGTGAGCTGCAAGAAACATTCCCCGCCACATCTTGCCTCTGTTCGTCTGTCACAGTCGGAGAGATGGAAAGGCTGTGAGCTAGGAGCTAGGAGCTATATGAGCTAGGAGAATCTAGGATGGAGACATCAGGAAAAAGCAGGAACTCATCAACTACACTGCATGCCTGCAAGCTTGATACTGCTGGTCTGGTGCACTGAGAGCCAAGTTTGCTGAGGCTTTGGCAGAAGAGTTTCATTAGAGGTGAACAACACAACAGCCAGATTTCACAGAGACATCTTTGTTAAGATGACTGGCCGGTACTACAGTATAAGGCCTTTTTTTCCAGACTAGTTGTCTGGAGTACTGAAGAAGGGCAACCATCTTCCCTAGTCAGGATAATATGATTGAAAATCTCGCTCTCTGTCTATACAGTTCCTTGGTTTTGCAGCAACTTCTTCCTCTGTAAGAAAATCAGAGTTAAAAGAGGGGCAAGGGTAGGAGACACAGAAAAAGGGCTGAATGCTCAGCTCTTTGCATGCATGCACACGTACAGCACAGAGCCTGGAGCTGAGCTCCTGGAACAGGCTGGCTAGGGGCCTGGCTGCAGAAGCTGGGAAGTCCTGCGGCTCACAAAGGTTGCTTTGACACAGCAAGTTCGAATTCAGTGCTCTTGTTCTGCAGAGCCAACAACCCTGGCAGATCTTCCAGCTTGCCCGAAGAATTATCACAAGGGAGATAAACTATCCTCAGCTCTTCCTTACACAAAAAGCTGAGGAATTTCCCCAAGGCTTGTGTAACATAAAGCACCCCGAATTAGTACTACTCATGCTATCACAGACATGCACCAACTGCGCAACATCCCCAATGGCAGCATCACAGTTTGGCTTAAAAACTTACAAAATAAAATATAGCCATAAATTCCCAATGCAAGCATGCCATCAAACTCACCTGTTTCATCTCTGACCACAATCTTTTTTTTAATAATCGATAAAACACACCAACCTTTTTATAAGATACATCACAGGTGTGTGGTTTTTAGGTTTTGTTTGTTTGTTGGATTGTTCGTTTTGTTTTCTTTCTTAAGGTAACTATGTCACCAAGTTTAACTAACCTTCATAAATTACATCCTCACCATCTGAATTGGAAACCTGTACTTTGTTAACAATTCCCATCGCAAATTCAGCAATCACCAATGTCATCAATCTGGCTTTGAAATATTCTTACATCTGCATCGGCTTCAGACCCTATCCTCACAAGTGACACACTAAGACCTACAATACACAAAAATGCCTGCAATTCAACACATCTAGACCTGGCGAGCATTCAAAACATATTAAAATGCTGATCCTTACTGCATGCTCTCAGACGCCGTTAGTCACTTGGAGGAAAGAATTCATGACACTCACTTCACTAGTATAAAGCTACTTTTTGCCCATCTGAGAAACTATTCTTACCTTTCATTGAATGAGAAACCAAAGGCATACTTCAATGCAAAGGAATAAAAACCAACTGATTCTACCCCTTACTTTTCACATACTGCACCGTGATGGAATCCACATGGAAAATTATGAAGCAACTAACCCAACTTTAGAAGACCATATGTTTTGAAATAAATTTTGCCCAACATCTAACTTTCTAACTTTCAAATAATGCCCAGCCTCAGAAAATGAATAATCAAAAACAAATCAGACTGAATCCACCCTTGACAACTGAATAGCAACAAAAGGAAAAAAAATCTGGAAGTCCATCTCCACACCCACTGCAGTGACTGCCCTCCGAACAGCACCCACGGCGATCCGGGGAGCCTTCACATGCTCACCATGAAACATGACACACTCTATACCATACTGTAAAGGACTTACGGAAACTATGCAGTTGAACAACTCTTACGCACTGGAGTGAACTCTGCTGGACAATTAATAAAGGACCGTAGCATCCAGTTACCACGTGGGGAATATTTTTCACTAACTGCTCCCTCTGACCTCTCAGAGGGTCATCCTGAAGGGGACTTCCAATATAACTTCAAAAGCCAAGCCTGAAAAGAGGAATGCTTGACTCTGCCAGAGTAAAAAAAAAAAAAAATCATGGACTCAACAAAGACATTGTTTCTAAGGCATACTTCAATCTTCCTTTTGTCTAGATGAATCACGTTAATTCCACAGAGGCTGCCTACAGACTGACCTCTGCCTCACTTTGAAGGAATAAACAGGTTATTGCCTCCCTCCTTGCTAACATCATCTCTTGACTCCACAGGCTCTAAATACCCTTTCTTTCTCAAGCTGCCCAGTCAGTTAACACAACCAGGTTCAGCAAAGAGCTATTGTTTCGACTTGGACTTAGTCTGGAGGATGCTGCTTCATTCTGAGTCAGAAAGAAAGATCTATGTGCCCACCCATTTATTTTTCTTTCCCAGCTCTACCATTTGGGCTAAAGAAACATATTGTTTCTGCCTGTGAACTGGCAAAATGAATTTTATTGCACTCACCTTCACATACTTTGGGTCTTTCACACCATGATAGGGTATTCAAGATTGCTATGGGAAGATTTGGCCATGCGTGTGCCACACAGATGCTCTGCTGGACCACAGAGCATAAAGTTAAGGCACTTTGCATGTCCTGGACCCCTAGGCCTGTATTCAGTGCAAAAAGACAGATGTGGTTAAAAGTACCAGAATGAAAAGCAAATTATTATTGAGAGCGCTGCAGTGAAGTCCCTGCTCCCAGCCCTTGGTTCAAAGGGATGTAGCCAGTGTCAGCTCTTGCCTCCTCTCATTGTCTGGCTACCCTGGCAGGGCCTCGGGGGAGCACACGATGCCGGGGCTCTCTCCTGGGACCGGAGACCACCCAGCCGCATGGGCAGAGGCGCAGCCGGCCCTCCCCACCATGCCCAGGCTCACTTGGATGGTTCCCATGCAATGCTCTGTTCTCGGCACTCTAAGTACCAGCCGTAGTCCTGAGCCTATGTTATGAATATGATAATCCTGCATATTTGAGGGCATATTTCCCCCAAGGATGGTCTCAGCTGCAGCAATAGCTTTCCTGCAAATATAGGAGAGATGGGGAGCTCTACTTACTTTCAGGAATGTGCCTCTACCAGAGATTAAAAAAAATAAATGTTATCTGTTTTTATATCTGTTTTCATGTTTGCATATGCATGCCTGCCTCTAGCCCTGTCCAATGCTTAGATCTGCCAACTGCTCCTAGCTATTAGCGAGTATCTCAGTTTTACAGGGTCACTCTTCACTTTCCAAGAACCCTTTTTTCAGGGGATGTCTACATCTGTCTGTTCACATTCCCCTCTAAACTCACAAATATCTAATTCCCTACAAAGGCACTTCACAGACCATCCTTGCATTGTAAAGAAGGAATGCCCCCCACCCCAAAAAAGTCTCATTTAAGGAAAAATACAACATACTATAAACTCCTGCAAGGCTCCTTTGCATGTGCTAGTTAGCTGCGGGTGCTCAGTACCTTTCTGAGACACTTGAGTGAGTGCCTCAGAACTCAAACCTTTCCTTTGCATTTTCTTTGAACTGGCCTCAGCAAGTATTGTTTTTCCAAGTAATTTCTGCTTCATTTCTAAGCCCCTGTCTCACTCTCTGGGCCAAATGTTCCACTGACTCTCTCTGGTGTCAGCAGAGTGGTGCTTCTTGCAGGATGTGGCCTGTGATTTTTAGTGACCCTGATGTGTTCACTTTTTCACAAATTATCTTCCTCCTCTTCCCTTACCCCACACCTGCATCTGTACCATTCCCTGGGGCTTCAGCACCTGAGGAACCTCAGGAACAGTCTTGAGGGCAGGCAGAGGCTGTGGCATTGGCAGGGATAGGGAACATCAGAGACCATGGCTTCCTCGCTGATGTGTTTTGGCATTTTGCCAGAACAGCAGGGACCCTCCCTGCAAGGGGTCTTCCTCTTCAGTTCTGTCAGTAGCAAATACTGAATATGGCACAAGTGGTTCTACGTCCAACCTCCTTACAGCCAGGAGCAAAAGCAGGCTCAAAGGAGATGGCATGGTCCAGTATCACTGCAGGAGAGCAAGCTTGTAACTGTCCTGTGTGAAAAATTCTTCCATGTGCACACCTGATTCCTGTTATCTGGGTTCTTCACACTCTCTTGGTTTATGTCAAGAGAAAAATTTGGCCCAGAAAGTGCACACTGCTGGAAAAGTCGCCAGCAGATCTTAAATATAGGCAGCAATAGGTTATACACCTTGAGCTTTTCTCCGATGGATTAAGAGGCAGCTCCTACGCCACCACTTCAAGCTTCGGGATGTCTGCAGCATGTAGGCAAGCAGACAATTTTGCACACCACAGCATGTAGCTCTGAGAAAGTTCCCTGAATGCTTTTTTTCACAGGAGGGGTGGGATGGTGCCTGGGGCAGGACATTGTTGGTGATGCTGAATGAAACTGCCTGCCATTGTTTCCCATAGAAAAGGGAGGAAAGGGAGTGCAGTTTCCAGCATGGAGTAGCAGCTATAGCTAACTACTGCCCAGACAAGGCAAAAAAAAAAAAAAAGGTAGTCATTTTTGAATATTTATAAACCCATGTGTCAGGATCCAGATGAGAGCTAAGTTTAGAAACCTGCAAATATGAGGTCTAACAAGTGTGCAAAAGCACTTGTCTGCCCCATTACTGAGTTAGTGGTTATGCACCAAACAGTGGTGCTTCAGGGTAAATTATGTAAAAAATTGGCCCTGAACCTCTCCTTTTCTTTTGCAGCTTGGCACTTTCATAATGAGTCACAGATGCAAATAAGAATTCCCTGAGTTCTCTTTAGCTGCCTTCACACATGAAATCCAGGTACAAGGCAGCCCGTGGAGGTGCTCACTGTGGTTGCAGAGGCTGAGGAGCCCTTAGCATGAGGATGGTGTTTGCCCCCATTTTGTACCACTACCTCAACCAGGCTGTCTCACAAATAAGTTTGCTTAGTGAGTTCTAGATAAATTATTTGTACTTGCTGGGGCTGCAAGGTGATTAAAAAAAAGATGTCACCCAGTAGATCTTGAGAGTTGTCACCGTACAAGCTGTTCACCGGAGCCGTGAGAAACATTTCCCGATGTTTCCACAGTGGCAAGCCCAGCCAGCTGGGACACTACCAGGCCAGGCACTTGCTGCTCTTCCACTGCTGAGCTCAGAGAAGAAAGGACCCCAGTCTCTGACAAACAAGCCATGGGCAGGTCGCCAGCCTTCCAGATTCTGAACACGGAAAAGGGTTAAAGGCTGCTCCTTGGAGAAAGGAGGGACCCACAAGTATGAGTCAATAGCTGACAGTGAAAAGATTTAACCCTTTCAGGGTTGATCTCACAAGCAAATACCAAAATTCAGCACATAGATAGATAAGCAAATACCAAAATTCAGCAGATAGATAGATAAGCAAATTCCAGTTTGTATGTGCTACTAAAGACTACTTTTTTTTTTCAGTCTTCACCTACAGAGGACTTACCCTTTACTGGTAGAGCAGACAGAGATGTTATTAGCCTGCCATATACTTCAATTTGAATTTGGTGTCAAATCAAACATGCCAAAGAAACTACACAACTCTCTGATATGTAGATTAAGGCTTTTACCAAATGTACAAGGCAGCGTTACACTGTCTTCAATTTTTATGCAACAGTACGGTCAATACTATCCAGCAACGCTTTTTAACAATCTTTAATTTAAAAGCTATGCATCATTTAAAAAAAAGAAAAGAAAAAGAAATCAAGGGCCAGCTTGTGTAGTCCTGCCAGATTGCTTTTTCTTTGCTGCCAATTGCAAATGGTGCTAAATTCTGAATGTTCATTTTTAAGTCTCTTTTCCCCCACTAGTTAGTATGTTTCTCAGATGTGTATGAGTGTTCTTTGATTTATTTATTTCTTCAATCCATTCAAAGACCACCCGCCTGCTGTCTTACAGACCACAAAATGTGTGTACCGCAGGTTGAAAATTACTTTCCTTTACCTTCTTGAACCCTTACTATTACCAAATGCTAACAAGACACTTTTAATTGCTTCATTGAAGAGAATACAGAGACAACAGTAAAAACAAAAACACGCAGGTGGGAAAAAGATTATTATCTACTTCAGAGAAAACACAAATAACACACATTTTGTAGAAAATTTTGTACCTGTGCAAAGGGACTGATACAGACTCAGAAGACTGGACTGAATGTAGAGGTATAGGAAGAATTGCCTAAGAGAAAAGGAAACGACCTCACCGATCAGTTTGCTGGGTCCTGTTAAGGGGCTTGATCTTCTCACATACTCAGTGGGGCTTTTGAGAATTAACTTGGATAAGAGTCAATACTTGATCCCTTGTCACATCGTACAATTTATCTAGCTTCATCATGCTTGCCCAGGCTCCTGACCTTCAGCTCTGCCATTCCCTTATGCACTCACACCATCTTTCCACAATGCAAAAGGTCTGCTCCAGAGTAGTCCATCCATTATGGACAATATATTCTTTCTTGAGCTGTGCTTAAGAGTCTCCGTGCTCAGTACTCAGAAAAATCTCTGCATGACCCCCTGCCCTTCTGTGACTACCCATTAAAGCACTTATCTTTCACATAAAATTATAAAGTTATGTGTCACCCATAATACACAGTCTCATCTGTTTTGGAACTGCAGAACTTAATTAAGTTGAGGTATCAGGAAAAAGTCTATTCTTCTTTACTAACAGCAAAAAAAAAAAAAAAAAGGTTTCCAGGGTGGAAGGCCCATGCAGAGAAGCTCGGTCCAGAAATATCCTTCTTCACTTCTAAGTGAAGAAAAGTAGATGATTCTGTCTTGAGTGTTGCCCACACAGCAAAATTTAGAAGAATTAAATAGCAATATGTTGTTTAATCCCCTTTTTTATGTAGCTGATAGAATAAAATTTCAAGTTACTATAGCAACAGGCTCAAACAATACTCTGGAACTTGTCAATATTTATCCCATGATCTAGCAGCAGTGAGACTGTGGTGATCTGCAGGGCTAAGACATTATGTCAGAACTTTATACTTCTAGCATATGGTCTCCTCTTACACTTTGTACTATGCACTACAGTTAAGTGCACCAACAGTGAGATTCATAAAGAAAAGCATTAGTTACCCATGGGTAAATCCCAAAGCCTATGAATAGATTTAAAATTTATGGAAATAAAGTTATAGGCATAAAAAAGAGTTTGCAAAGATCCAGATGAGTGTTAACGAGTGTAAAGGCCTGCAAGAGTAACGTGCCATTTTACTATTTTGCTAACATATGTTTATCTTTAAAGAATGCAGCTGTAAAAGGTATCATGCAGGGATTTAGGTCAGGTGTGTAGCTGCAAGTAGTACTGGATTAGGTGGCTGAGAGACCAGAGTAAGAGCAAGGAAATTATGTCATTCCCAGGTACTAAAAACTCCGCAGTCAATGTCAAGGCAACTGGGTATCATTCCACCAGAAGACATTTTAATAGAGTGAAAGGGAGGGTGCTGCACAACATTCTTTAAATTTAGGGGGACCCTTCCCTGTGACACTTTCCCCCCAAAATGGAAACAGACAACAATTCTGGTCAGCACAAGCACAGCTGCCTTCCAGATCAGTGCATGGAGATCCTCCTATGATGACACAAATTCAGCTCCCAGAATCACACAGTAAATTTTGAGCTCATTGATTTGGAGCAAACTTTGTTGCTCTGACAGTACTTTTACTGTGTGCTAGAAAGCAGCAAAATGCTTTCCAGGAACACATGGTTAGCTGAAAGCTCATTGGAATGGATGCATAGGTCTACCTACAGGACTGATCATTTATTGTATATTGCTGGTTCTCCTTTAGTCATTTTAAATCCCAGTGCTAGTGCACATGGTTAGTCAGATGCAAATGAATACTGAGATGTGGACATTACTAACTGAGGGCAGAGCCTGGTACCTGGCTTTAGAAAGGAAAAAAAGACCACCTGGGGAATTACAGATCATTCAGCTGAAATTTAACACCCTGAAAAATACTCAAACAAATTATTAAACAATCAATCTGTAACTCTCATAGGATAATAAGGTGAAAGGAAACAGCCAATATGGATTTGTCAAGAACAAATTATGTCAAACTAACTTGATTTCATTCTCTGACAGGGTTATGGTCCTGGTGGAGAGGAGTGTGCAGTAGAGGTGATGCATCTTGGCATTAGTAAGACTTCTGACAGAGTGAGGCTGGAGGGGCCTGAAAAGCACTTTCCAGGACGAAAACAGAATTCAAAATGGCCCTGAAGAAAAGCAAAACTGATCTAAAATCAATAGGATGAAATTCAGTAAGACAGATGCAAAGTGCTACACTTAGCAAAGAAAACTTAATGCACAGAGCTCAAAAACAAGAAATAGCTGGCTAGAAAGACAGCCCTGCTGTGCAAGCAGATCTGGAGGGCGGATTGAACAAGGGACTCGGTATGAATCGACAATACGATACTGTTGCAAGAAAAGGCAAATGTCATTCTGGGACATATTAACAAGTGCTGTAAGCAATTCCTGCGCCCCGCGCAGCATCCACGAGGCCTCAGCGGCCGCGCGGCAGCGGCCTGTTCTTGGCACCGGCCTTCGCGGAGGGCGCAGAGGGGCTGCGGAGCGTCTGAAAGGGGAGCGGGAAGAGCTGCGGGTTCAAACACAGGATTAATGAGGAAAAACTGGAGAGAGAGATTTGTCGAGGCTAGAAAAGGAGTCCACCAGAAATGCCTCTAGGAACAAGATCAAATGCTGAAATTCACAAACTTGCTGGTGCAATGGGGACCTGTGAGAGGTCTGTGCTGGCTCACAGCACTTGGGAGCAGCGGGACACTTAAATCATCTGAGTGATGCAGAAACACCTGGGCTTCCTAAAGAGCGACCTTCCTACCCCAGGTGTTAATGATGTTTATTTCTTTACCTTTCCAGGTTATTTAACCAAAACCCAGATATATTGGAGCTTATAGTTTCCGTTAGAGTGGTGCCTTCACCTTGTGCTGGCGAAAGGAGCCAACGAGGCTGAGTCCCATACTGTGCATTTTAACATTTGACTTTCTTAGGCAAATGGAATCAGGTCACCCTGAAAATGTGCTCGGGCACACAGCGTGGGAAGGACAGGCCACCGCTATCAGTCTGTCGGCACAGAGCACACCAAGGGCATGGAGGAAACATATTCTACCACAAAACAACCAACCAAACAAACAAATGACCATAACAAATCATTTCTGGCTAGCAGAAGGCTTATCTCCACAGAAGGAATTAATTCAGTCATTTGAGAAAGATCTGTGTATGGTGGTGAAGGGAATTTACTGCTGTTGCTTGGGTCTCTCATCATACGAGAAGAAGCCAGAGGATCATCTGCCTTTCCCCTTTGCCAGCGGATTTTGGTAAGGTCTGAGGTTATCTCTGCTGATTTACTTTCATTTCAGTGGGATATAGAGGGCCTGTGCCAGAATCATCCCTTCTTCTCATTGGGAAACCAAAATCCCACTCACTTCTCCAGCTTTACATACAACACGCCTCTCCAATAGAGCCTTTGTGAAAAACCACTCTGTGACCAAGAAGGCTGCTCCCTATGTCCATAGTGATGAAAAGGGCACAGTGCAGCAAGGCTGGGCATGCTGAGATGCACAGGGATTTTCCTCCCTGCGTGCCATGTCTTGGCTGCTTTTCTACAGCCTTCCCCTCGACCCTCACTCTCTGGCCAGTGCATCGCTGCCACTGGGGCTGCTGCGAACTTGCTGACCACGCTGGGTTTCTGGGATCTTGGTGGCATCTGCAGACAGCAACACAGCGTGAGTAAGCAACAGGAGCAGAGCTCCTGAGGGACAGAACTGCAGGAGCCTGCACTTGCCTGGTACTGGAAAAGATTTATTTTTAATTAGTTTCAGGGATTTTTTTCCCTTTTTCCTTTTTTTTCAACCAAACTGTTTCCAATTCGATTTTCTGAGACATTTTCCTCTGAATGGGATCATAGAACAATCCTGGCTTCTGCCACTGGCCCAGCAGATTTTGACCTTCCGCTTCTAGATGACACACCAAATGCAAGAACCCTTGGGACTTTTCCTGAGGCTCCCCTGGCCAAACAGTAAAACTGCAGAACCAAAGATGTGATCTTATCCAGAGCTGAAATGTCCTACTCGCCACCGAACATGATTTAATGCACATGGCTTCTACCCTTTTTAAGTTATACAAAGCATCATATTTTACCAATAACATCCTTCTGGGACTGTACATCTCCCTGGACTTCTTTAAAGGAATTCCAGTCCTTCGTAGAGGAGGGAAGAGAGAAGTTGTATCCTCATTTGACTGAAAAACACTCTCTCTTCCACCCTTAGCATTTTCTTCACAGAGAAGAAAAAGAAAATGCTACCAGGGTTTCTTAGAATGGAAAGGAAGACTGTGATAGCACTTCGAATACCTGCTGCTTTTCCATGCCCTCCTCTGTGTCTGTTTCCTGGGACTGTGCACAATCTCTGGCCAATAAAAGATTTGAGTAACCCTCTAAAAATCTTCTGCCAGTGTGTGCAGGGAGTTGCTCCTATGGGACAAATTCAAGAAATAAAAAGCCCTGTGGGTCTCCTCATCTAAGGAATACTCTCTAGCTTGAGCAGATATACCCATGGATGACACAGATCAAAGCAACAACTTCTTGGATATCCTAATTAATACAAATGCTGACTCTCAGAAAGTCCTTACCTCCATTGACTGAGGTGCAATGTGAAACTCTTGGGAGGATGACGGGGTTTATACTGCGCAGCTCCTCTGAGTGTCCTGGCACCACCACCATGTTCGTATTTGGGCTTGCAAAATACTGTGATTGCTCCAGGCTTAGTGGGTTTGCTTTGTTTTTGCATTACAGCTATTGGAGTTCACAGCATAGTATACAGAGGAAACACACAGGGACCCAATCTTCAGCCAGGCAACAACTGAGGATCTCACCCTGGGAAGCGTATTAATATGCCAGAAAGAAATATGAAGCTGACAGATATATTCATTCCCCATTATATGAATCTTCTGTGCCAGTACTGGCTCCCAAATGAAAGACTGTCACAGATAAGAGCACACTGTGATTTCTATAGTCATATATTTCGCAGATCTAAGAATAAAAATTGCAAAAAGCTACAAAGGTCAACATATATGTTAACACAAGTCTTTACAGAGTGAATAACTTAGAATTAATATGCTAAATAATACATAATGTGCATTTTTCAATAGCTTTCTGCAATACCTCCAGATTGGCTGGTAATAGTCTGTTACATGGCATATTTCAGAGAAGAGGTAGTTTGGAGGTGGAAGATTCCCTGGTAATAAAAATGCTAGTTGATTGCATTATTCAAGACTTGTTATCTTCGGGTCTACAAACTTATTCAGATCATGTAGGTGTAGTAGATATCACAATTTACATAACTACTTTGGGAGATTAGGCTAACACTTTAGAGAAAAACCTTTCTATTTCTCGAATACTCGAAAGTAGAGAGAGTAAAGTCCATTATGTTCCTTTCTAATTCAATAGAATATTATTCTAAAAGTATGAAAGTCATCTTCTGTAAAACTGAGAGTCCGTGATTGTTTCATAACTATTGCAGACCAATAATTAATCACATATAAACCAATTAGGAACAAATAACAAATCACGTTTTTGACTTGAAAGAGGGCTGTCATTTTTTGCTATAGTGTTCTACTGAAAAATGCTGACATACATTCATTACAATAAGTGCTAACTTATGTCCTAAATTGCCTAACTGGGCTCATGAGAAAAATAAGACCTTAATATTTTTATACAAAGTAAAGAAAAAAAGCCTTAATTTTATTATTTTTTAAGAAGAAATGCTTGCTTCTTTTTTTCTTTTGTGACTGAACAGAGGGTTTCAGCATTCACCAAAATATGTGAAGTACTTGATTTCAGGCATAGAAAGCCATTTTTTTCTCTTTCAAAAGATTTTACTCTTCATCCAAAATACTTCGAAAAATTCTCATTTTTGAGCAGCCCAAAATAAACTGTGTTTTGGTCTCTTCGGTGCTGCTAATGAATCTAATAAATAAATAAATAAATAGAGAGAGAAAAAAAAAAAAAAGAAAAAATCCTTATTAGCCAAGCTCTATTTGCTGGTCCTTTGCTTCATTTTAATCCTTCAATGTCTCTCTGTGTTTTCTGTCAATTATGGGTATTTCAGGCGGAGCATATGTGTATATTTATCTGAAAAACAAAATCTAGCACAAAGCTTTAGTATAATGGCAAAGGCCTTTAGATCTGTGAGGCTGAAAAGCTTCATTGGTTCGTTTTGCTTCTTCAGTATCTGAAAGGTGGTTAAGACTAACAGTGACGGCTTAAGAAGGATGTAATATTTCAACTCAGGATAATGCTTGTTTTACTAAATGATGTAAAGGATCAATGTTTAAAGACACCTTTTCAGGTTCTGTTTAAACTGAAAAAAATCAATAAAAACAAATCAAATTTCATCCTTGTTCTTGAAGTCTTACTAATGTTGCAATTTTTTATTCGCCATTTGCCTTAAGAGTGTTGGAAGGTTTCCATCTTTAATGGTTACTTTTGTTTATAGCATTACATGGTCATTGAAATATGGGGCAGCTTAGAGAAACCCAAACCAAACTGCCAGTTGCCATAGTGGGAGACACTGTTAGTTAATACTGGGAGACTTGTTCAACGGAGGAGAAACCCAGAGAAGAGCAAATTGTCCCTATCAATATCTCTTCCCTACCATGCAGCAGTTTTATCATGTCACCATTTTCCTAGAGACATGGATGATTGCAACATCTTCCAGAAAAGTAAAATCCAGGGAGATTTTGTTCTCCTTCACCCCCGTGAGTTGCACAAGCAGTGAGGCTGGAGGCCCCAAGCAGTTCAATGGTACAGGTCAAAGACTGCCCAGGGAGCTGGTCTCCCTCCCAGTACGCCCACAAGGTACATAAGGAAGAGCTAAAAGTTGGCTTTGCAGCTTTGGTCAAGGGCAATAGCAACATGTGTCCCGTACAGCCACACACACTGGTACTGCAGCTGCAGCTCCATTCTGCAGCCTCCCTCGGTCACTCGTGTCTGAGCTGGTACACCAAAGAGGAAAAAACACCTCAACTTTCTTGTGTGGCACTGTAAAATCTGCCACCTCAAATGATGCCCCTTACAAACTAAGGCAAGGATTTTGTTTAAAGTAGAGGCCAGGAGGGTGGATTTTTGCAAAAGAGGAGAGATGAAAGAGGAACTGGACATGATTAAGTCTCACCTAACCATGGCAACTCTGGACCCTACACTGTGGACATGGTATTTTGAATGCAGTAAGAGAAGGACTCAAAAAGGCAGGCTAAGGATATACAGCTTTAACTGCTGGTGACTGCTGGGGCTCTACAAGGCATCTGTCTACCTGGGGCATGCAACCCACCTAGACAGCTTTCCCAGGAAAGTAGATTCATGCATCTGTTTCACCAAAAAATAACAGAAAGAATTGAAAAACATTGTATCTTCTAAATGGTGATTGTCACATGGTGAAAATTTCACATGTGTTTCAGATATTCCCAAACACGCATCATATTCCTTGAAATAATCAGCTGAAGCGAAGGAGCTGTTTAAAACACGATGAGTGAACAAGCAAACTATACATATCTTTCTTTCTCTATCTTTGTGCAAATCTTTTCACAGAAATTATTTACTATAGTGCACTTCACACTCCTACTGTATGTATACACATTGTGGACAAGCATTTTGCTGCCTCTTTGTTGTGACTTCAACAGCTGTAAGGGAAGCAAGAATGATTCTTTGAATGCATGTGTTCCTCCAGTTGGAGCCTGAGTTTTAGAAAGCTTTAACTCCTGCATTCGTTTTCCTTCATTCTTCTGCCATGGCAACAAAAACTGCCATTATTTCAGCGTAGAATCCCAAGAAATGTGTCTAAAGGGAGCTCTGAGTCTGCATCTGTCTTTCAGATTCAGCACCCATTTCACCTACTTCAACAGCATATGCTTAATTTGTGCTGAAAAGTAGGTGAATTTAATCGTACTTCCTGTGAAAGCTTTTACTGTCTTCTTAAAGGCTGAGCTTCTGCTTGCTGTGGTTTTCCTGGGCTTCTCTCAGACAGAAATCTTCTGCCTTTACAAATTCCCCTTGCACAAGAAGTTCCCCGAGCATCCTTAAAGGGCTTGTCACATATATGGAATTTCTTTACTATTTCTTTTGATACAGTCCAAACTCAAATATATTCCATTCTACAGGCCCAGGATCATGCCAGCTGCTCAGGGACAGCAGGAGGAAAAGTCATATTGCCACTCAACTCGGCAAGCACGACTTTGAACTGACATGAGAAGCACATAGTGACTTCTTGGAGCAGAACTTTATCCCACAGTCAAATGAACACATAAGATGATGGAAAAGTTGTTCTTGATTAAAAACAAATAGCGAACCTGGCAAGAAAAAAAAAGAATAAGCAGATTAAGTGTGATATGTCTGAAGGCTTCCCACAGTATAAAAGCATATGTGGGAGGCATGAGCCTAAAATTAAATTGCTAAGAGAGCAAGCTGGTGTTTTTAAAAGAGTCACCTGACACAATCAGAGGGGGAAATTCTGAGTAATTGGCTCATTTAGAGAGGCTCTCACTGTTTTCCCATGATCTGCACCTTCTTTGCTCTGCTATATTCATCCAAACAGGAAAATACCATTCGAGGGCAGGACCAGACAAGATGACTTACACGGCCCTCCAGCCCACTTGTCTGAAGGAGTCCCCGTGCCGAGTTGACTCAGGGAAATGGCCATGGGTGGCCCTTGCTCAGTCACAGCCCATCCAGTGCACTCCCAGGTCCGCACAGACTGGATCCAGTACAAAGGACAAAGTAAAATAAACCTATTAGCAGCCTCTCTTTGCTATGCTTCTCCAGACAGAGCCATGCACCAGGAGACAGAGCATGGGAGCAGGAGAAATATGCTATCTTCAAAGCAGGCAATGGACTTTTTTTTCACTAGTCAATCACAGAGTTGTTTTAATAAGCAATATTATGGACCTCCGTCTCCTACAATGTGCTGTTTGTTGGTGCCTCTGTTGTAGTCATTGCTTGTGAAGCTCTCACAAGTAGAAAGGCAGAGAAGAACATATCTAAGCAGCATGAGTCTTCTATTGATTCCATTTATTCCATTTATTCCACCAAATGGTTGTTATTTGAGACTGCCACTTGTTTGCTTAATGACCCTGCATGTTTAACTTCTGTAATGAGCATGAACTTCCAATTGAAATACATTTTTTGTCACTTTTTTGTCTACTGCAAGGTCCAAGGGGCAGCTAATATCCTCAGGCTTCTCATTGTCCTTCAACACTCGCATGCAACTCATTTGCTGTCACATCAGCAGTTTTGCCCACTGCTCATCCTCCACTAAGCTGAGCTTGGCCAAATTTTCCATTCCCAGCTCTGCTGAGTCCCCAGGCCCACATTTCCTCACGTGTCCCTGGGGACTTAATGCTCACAAATGCATGAGAGAGAGAATATAGTTACTGGGAATCCAGCATCTCTCAATGCTTTACGATAAACCACTTGTACTGGCAGTGAAGCCATTCAGACCACATGTTTTCCAGTAACCACATAATCAAGCAATCATTCAACTGGACAAACTCAATAGCTGTCTGTTACCGTAGCTTTTGTGCTGCTCAGCTCTACTGGTTTCTTTCTGATTTGTCTGCTTTAGAAAGCTAGTCAACACCATCTCTTCTTTACTTCCCCATAAAAGTAATAAACCAGATCCAGTCAACGTGTGTTTATGTGTGACTGGGAAATCCTGAAGCTTCAGGCTTTCACCTCATCCCTTCCTCTTCCCATATGGCTTCATGGCCCAGGACTCTGCAGAGGGAGCCTCACACAGCAGAGTGGGGGCTTTTACACTCTTTTTGGGTACATGCAAGTCTTAGGCTGCAAACACTCCTGTGCCCTTCCCCTTGCTGCTATGAAGGTCTCCTGTGACCACAGAAAACACTGCTGCTGAAGCAAAGCAGGACCTGCGCATAAGACTTTTTTTTCTTCTTTTTTTTTTCAGAACAAAGGCATAAATGCGACCACTGGGTGAAAATCAGTAGGGAGACCACTCCTGAGCGCTCAAGATATGAACAAGACTTGCAGGCCTTCTGTCACTGAACTCTTTACCAGTTGTATAATTTTTATTCTTTTTTTTTTTTCTGGCAAGTCTGTCTATTTATTCATGCAATGCACTCAGCACATGCCTTGCTGTTGTTTCAATAGCCCCAGGGACCAAGTTCTGCCTGTGCCCTGGTGTTAAGTGGCACTTGGCATAACCACTGGAAATGCACACAGCACCTTGGCCCACACTCCACTATAAGATCTTACAGTTCAGCTCTGATAAGCAAATAAAATAAATGGATTTGTTATTTGAAGCTATTGGCCAACCCATGTAAGGCATGAAATTAGTGAATAATTCGGAAGGGGATCTTTTCCTGTTCTCCCTCTATGAAGGATCTGCCTTCATCTAACTTTGCACTGCTCTAAGATGAAGTAACTTTGGCATCCTGTGTTTTAACTATTTGATATTACAAACTCAAGCTTCCCTGTGATCGGAAGGCAAAGCTGCTTTTAACTCTTTGCTGCTGTAATGGATTCATTTTTGCTGTAATCCTTGCTTTGGGTGCAAGCATGTGGATCAGCAAGATACACATGGTGCTCCTTCAGGAGAGAATTTCAACCTCCAGGTATGAAGTGGTCTGCAGCAGGGAGAAATTATCAGCCCAGAGATGCTGTTGAAGGGCAAAAGGGGAAATTCAGACTTTGACAGTAACATTTCCATGCAGTACCTGCATACTTGTACCTGGAGGAATACAATTATTTTAAAGGATAGCTAAAAAGCCTAGTGGAAAAAGCGCAAGGTCTTGCATTGCTGATCACAGGTTTTCAGTTAAGTGCACTAGAAACAGGGTCTCAGACACTACATGTGCCCATGTTCCCTCCCAGGGGTTTCAAGAGCAGCAAAGCTGAGGACCCACTTGAAGGGTAGTAGCTGGGAGACAATCATCTCCTCAAGAGTACCCAGAGCATCCCTATGTAGATGCATTTTTGCATACTGAGAAGTGAACCCCTTATGACATTTTGTTCATCTCTCTATATATACATGTGTATATATATGTATGTAATATTTATAATAATAATATGTAAATGTGTTAGTATATATATTTATAAGCATGAATAAATAGTATATGTTTACTACTATAATATTATTACTATATAAAAATATATTTATAATATATGTTTAACAATACAATATTTTAATAATATAATTTTATTATAATGTATTATTATATTAATAGCTTTTAGGTTTCTGTTTTGTGAGCACAATAAAATGTTAGGGACATGCATACAGGTCATCATGGAGGCAAAAGTTATTCTACCCACCTAGCTTAACAATATTCTGTTTATAGAGAGTGGCTGCAGAAAGTGCACTAAGGCAAGGAACTTCTCACAATTATTTTTGTTTATAAACAAAGAACCTTAATCATGTTCTAAAAGCCAAACTGGGGAGCTTTTTAGCATCTATTTTTCTCATAAAATCTTTCAATAGATGTGAGTATACCTGAAAATGCTCTATGCTACACCATATAGGTAGGACAGACACAGTTACCAGAAATGTGATTCTTCAAGTTGCGCTTATTTAGGTTGACAGCAAAAGCATGCTAGATGTCTAAGCATGCAACCAAAACATCTTAAATATCTGTTACTCATTGTGAGTTGCTCTAGGCCAAGAGATTAAGAAATATTTTTCAACAGTTATCCAGAAAATATTTTTGGTTAATGTCTGCATTTGAATGAGTAGTGGTCTCTTAGAAACATATTGAAAACAAAAATAAAGATGAAATCCTGTAAGGTGGGTTTTTTTTTTTTTTTTGCTTTTGTTTTTGCTTTTTTGTTTGTGTGAAAGATATTAGCCCAGCTTTATAAGTAGTAGTCTAGCCATAAAGAAGCGTATGGTCTGCTTCCTTTAATTCTCTTATTGCTACTGCTACCTCTTGGCTTCCCAATTGTATAGAGCACTTCTATTTTTCATTCAAACTTCCAACAATCTTTTTCTTTTTTGAAAAAATGGGCCTCACTCTTTTTGATGACAATAGTCAAGTAGAATTTGGGGTGAAGAAGAAAATAAAGCCAGCTCATTCATTGACAGCATCCTGAACATGCACAGCCTAATTTCATGCAGACAAACCCATATGTATCACAGAATCACAAAATGGGACCTCTAGAGATCACCTAGTCCAACCCCCCTGCTCCAGCAGGGACACCCAGAGCACGTGGCACAGGGTGGCATCCAGGCGGGTTTGGAAGATCTCCAGAGAAGGAGACTCCACAGTCTCTCTGGGCAGCCTGTTCCAGGGCTCTGTCACCTTCACAGGAAAGAAGTGCTTCCTCACATGGAGGTGGAACTGCCTGTGTTTTCAATTTGCACCCATTATCCCTTGTCCTATTGCTGGCCACCACGACAAAGAGTTTGGCCCCCTCCTCTCTAAATCCTCCACTCAGATATTTGTGCATGTTGATAAGGTCCCCTCTCAATCTTCACTATGAAACTATGAAACAATTGAGTTCATCACTTTTTTAGTTACTATTACCACCAGACACAAGTTTACCAATGTTAAAAACCCGCTAAATCCAGAGAGGAAGAAACTAGTGGTTTTGCTGGACAGAGTAAGATGCCTACAGTCCGCAGGGAAGCTGAAGGTTTGGGGGTTGTTGCTGTACCTCAGATTGCTCGACAGATCAGGAAGGAGCTTGAACATAGAAATGCCCCATCAGAAGAATATTAACAAAAATGAAAGGGAAAATCCTTCTTCTAAAAGGACAAGACAAACTCTCACTGATATGTTTTTAGCCACAATTATCCTCTAGGGCAGGTTCTTCCTTAATTCCACAGTTTGGGGTCTCCTGTTACAAGATAGCTACAGGACTTTTATGACCAGCTAATGTAATCCAGGATGGTAAATGCCCATATTCCTCACTTTCCCACCATTTCATTTTTCTGTCCTAAAGAATCAGAACATGGACAAATCCCATTGACGTAAATGCTATGGGGTAGAAAGAATGTTTGCCACCAGGCCATGCTCTGGAATGACAAGTATGCAAGAATTAGCATCTATAACTCTCCATAAACATTGGGGCTAATCTCAAGGGTTTACAAGACTCTTTAAATGTGTTTTAATAGGACAATATGCTTTACACAGAACCCATCCAACACTTCACATATCAGCAAAGTTTACAAGAAGGTAAACTGAGCCGAGGTAATAGTTCAGATTTTCAGCCAGGGCTCTAATGAGAATGCCAAAGTCAAAGTAATAAATTGATTTGCAAGTATAATACCTTCCCAAATGGCTGAGGAACATTCCAGTAAGGCAGGATATTCAGAAGGGAAGAGCTGCCAGGATTGTATTGTTTTCTCTTAACGCTAGTGCTGCCTACCATGTTTGATGCTGCTGAGAATGAGTAGGCGCAGCTAATCAAAAGTGGGCCAAAGCAGCTTAGCGGTGGTGAAGCAGTCCTTCATTCACCAGACAATACAGTATTATTTGCTAACAGTTTTTGTGCCTTGCATGGTAACTCTGGTCCCATTTGACAAAAGTTTAGTAACAATAAAAATTATAGATAAACTTTTAAAGGCATTGGAATAGCATCCTGGAAATGAACAGGATGCACTTGCTCTGCTGGTGTTTGAGATGGAAATTCAGACTGGGATTCATTCCACCTGGCCTTTGTCAGGCTCCACTGTCTGAGGTAGTCAGCTCAATTCTCTTTATAGTCAAGAAAGAAGAGCAGGCACTGGCAGGGCACAGGTAATCTGGCCTATTTGGACAACTGTTCTGGAAGCAAAGACTGAGGCCTTACACGAACCTGCTCTCCAGTGATGACAGAAACAGTGTGAATGCCTTGATAATTTGCAGACGTGCACCTTCTAGTAACCTATACCTAGGTGTGATGAGTTCTGCCCTACTTTCTTGTTTTTCTGGGTGACCACTCACTTCGGGTAGATTCCATCCCTGCCATCAGGGTAAGCCATCAGCCCCAAGTGCAGCCCCAAGTTTTATTTCAGAGAATGATTTGTAGAATTGTTGGCCTTGACCTCATCATCTAATAAATACATGCAACAAGCCTAATAGTCCTTGCGATCAGATGATGGTTTACTTCAAATTAACCTTCTATTTCTGTGCTTTTTGACTCAAAACCAAATATCAACAAGGAAACAAACATGGGAATATCAAATTCTATTAAAACAACAATGAAATCCAGACAGACTATTCTGACAAGTCTAATCATAATGACAAAAATGGCAGCTTTACCCTCATCCTATTTATCACTGAACATCTGCAGAACCTAGATCCTTTTTCCATGCCTCTGTAAAGACCTGAGAGGGCTTTATGGAGGGAGCAACCCACTATCTTAACTTCATTTGCTATCATCTGTGTTTATCATTTGGCACAACTTCATTAGGGTACAGTAGATTGGCAGTAAAAGAATGATTGCTTCATTATGATAATTCAATCATCTGCACTGAGACAGGCTGTCTCCTGCACTACGTGACAAACAACTAGAAACTTTGTTTCATAAGCAAATTTTCCACTGACTATTTAAAATGCCAAGAGGATCTCTCATTAGATTGTGGTTCATCTGGCTCTGCTCTACAGTGAGGGAGGCTGCAGTGGGCTGCAGAACCTCCATCTCAGGAGGAAACTGGTCTTCCTAGAGCATGGTGGAACAAAAGGATGACAAACAAGAGAATATCTGATCAGCCATTCAGCACAAACTCAAAAGATTCAGGAAAAAAGAAATATTTATAGTCAAAGAGAACAAGTTCTGTAATTGCTTCTGCAGTGAGTTCAGAGGAACTCTTTTAAAAGGAGCAAAGTTCCTTTAGAATCTGACCTGGTCAGTATCACTGAACTCTGTCAGGAAGATTATTAATCTTTATTGAGTATTTCAAAAGAATCAGTTGAACAAAAACTAAGGAGGAATCTCACTCTTTGAGAAAAATGTTTTGGCCTGCTTCAAGGTTATTAGCAACTCAGAATGAATAATTTCACTTGATTATTCATTAGCATGCTCAGAAATTGGGCCTGAGATGGATACCACCAACATCAACTCTACAGCCAACACAGTGAGGTTAATTCACTGTTCTATGCAGCACAGGGACTAAAAACTGCATTATCACAGATACAGATTGAAGCTACACACCATAAAGTAACTTTGAGTGTCTGATAAGATATGACATTGTCAAAGCTTTGTCCTCTGCTTGGTTCTTCTATAGGCTTTCTCTTTTGATCTTTTGATGGTTAATAAGATGTGAATCTGTACTGAAGATTTGTATCCAGTGAAGTCACTAAAAATGAGTAAATTGAAGGTAATAAGCAAGAATTAAAGGCTGAATATTACCACATTACAGTAAGAAAAGGATACAAGTTGAAATCTGTGGTTAGTAGAAGTATAAAAAGTAATGTAGGTACAAATGAAATCATCCCAAAGGTACTACATTGTTAATAAATGGACATGCCAAGACTGACAATAATAATTCCAATGAAGTAAAAATGTCAACTAAATACTCCCAACTCATATTTGGCAAAAAGCCAGGTAATGTATTGTATCTTATGGGAAAACAAAACAAAACAAAACTTTCCCAACAATAATTTCTAAAGCTAGAAATCTTTAATTGGCAGTTCCTGGATAATTTGCATCCAAGAAAGAAAGATGTTCACTGAACCCCTGCTGCTGATTTCAAATATGTCTTGGAACACTAGAAACACTAGAGATGTGAAGGAAAGATAATGTTTTGCCAGCATTTAGAGAGAGTGACTAGGATGGCATAAATAAATATGAGCCTGTCAGCCTGACATCAATATGGACAAAATAATAGAATGTTTATTTGGGGACGCTATTAAGAATTTAAGAAAAATAATGTAATTACATTCAAATCACCATGACCTTATTAAAATGAATCGTATCCAAATAATTTTATAATGCTGGAGCATTTATGAGTTTAACTGGTAAAGGTAGTAATGCTGATGTAAACAATACTGTTGATCTAAAGCCTGTGGCTTTGAATCATCCCAAGTCTGTTCAAACACACACACACAGAAAAAAAATATTCAGACTTGAATGGTCAATTTGAAATGCATTTTAAAGGACTAACTAATAGGTCCTCAAATAAAAATGTCTTTGGGGAATCAGCCAATCTCGTGAGACAGGTTCTTGGCCCTTCACTCTTTCACATTCATTCTCTGGTCACTGACGGAGTTGGTAGATAACAGGAACACTGGGAGAGTCATGAAGAACAAAGCCATAACAGCTATTCTGAGACCCGGAGCTTGAGTGCTCCTTAACATTCACACAACACGAGTAAGAGGCAGCAAAAGAGGCCAAACTGACCAAGCAAGGAGATAGTAATTTCAGAGTGACCTCCAAGTCCTGGTTTACAGTCAGCTGTAGATGATCCCAATATGCAACTCTGCCTAAAGAAGTCAACACTGCCTACGACTGTGCAAGCCACTTGCTTTGGAAATAAGTATCCTTGGAAAAAGGATACCAGAAAAAAAAAAAAAAAAAAAGTTTTAGAGGACATACAGCAAGGAATTACAGGATAGAAAAGTGTGCCTTTCTATGAAAGACTCAAGAGAATCAATTTAAACACAAAAGGAAAGCCTGAGGATGACTTGATCACAATATAATTGCACTCACAAAGAGCAACAGGAGCTTTCACAGAGATGGGCCCCTTTGTTGGACAAATGTTCAAAATGATCTGTTGGATAAATGTTCAACAGATCTGATTAGATGTTGAAATGAGATTCATTCTGACAATAATAAGACAATGCTTTTCAGAGAGGAGGATAATTAACTGCCAGATTTACTCACCAGTAGTTTCCTTGTTATTAATCAGTTTTAAATACTGTAAAAATTGGATGTTTTCCAAAAAATACTGCTGTAAAACTTTGAAAGCAGGAAGTTTCAGGTAGAGAGAATGAAAGGTAGATCACAAAGGCTGTGTTATGATGAAGGTCTGTCTAGAAGACTCTCTAGTTTATTTTCATCTTAAATATCTGAGAAATAGGTTGTCAACAATGACATTTAATTTCAATGATTCTTTTCTCCAGCAGATCATTTTTCACTCTTAAGAAAACTCTCTACACAACAGAGAATTCAAACATTCCCAGAGATACTGTTTGCTTGTACCAGCTAGATAATTTTACAGACATACAATAAAAGACCTCTTGGCTAGTTCAGTCACCACTTTTAGTCACTGTTAAGTTTTTCTGCAGTTCTTTCAACTCTCTTGAGCATGTGGCAATTTCCCACTCCTAGTGGGAATGAGTGAATATGTAATAGCTATGAAGCTAGAGATTCCAAACCATTTATTCCATTTCTGCACACTCCTCATATCCTTTTATGGCCTGTTAGAATTTCCTGCCCACTGATTTTATTTTGAAGCTTAATGTATCTTTTCCTGCTCATCAGCTGATTGGACTGATAATTTTTTTGTATGCAGCTTTCCTACATTTGGTGGGAAAGTTTTCATTTGCAGGGCTTGTTCTTTTGGTTCACATGGCCTTGCAAACTATCATTTTGACCAAGTCCAAAAACTTAAATCCAAGCTTAAGCAAAATCAACACGATTTTCTTTTTTTTTTAACTACCAAGTTTTCCATGGCCTCTGCCCAAAACCACAACCTGCTTCAAATTCATTCAAAAGTAATTCCAAATTTATTCCCGATTAATAGCACTTTAAATTAGCATGGCCAAGTTTTGAACTTCCACAGATTAAAACTTGTGAGGTTTTAAGTCTCTTCATGAACATTTTGTTCTGCTCAAATCATGATCCCACAACAAACTATTATCATCAAACTAAACCTATAGATACCTACCTTTACATTTTGAAAACACTATGCTTTGGTGGAGTTCATATCCACAGTTTAATTTTGTCCTGTTGTATAAAGATGGGAGGAACCAGCTTCTAGATCCAAAAGGATTTCCAAATTACAGCCCTACCCAGATTGGGATATTTGGACCCATAAGCTTTTGTTTGGATACATCACTGTTTTTTACTTAAAGTGAAGGGTGTGCACAGATCATTTGCAAGTACTTCAAGTTAACATATTTTCATATGCTCTCCTTTCAGCTGAGAATCATTGCCCCTTGACTTAAGTGTAATACCTAGCCACAGTTCCCTGACAGTGCAACGTGAAACAACTTTGCTAGCCCATCCTCACAGGGTGGAAGTTGATGAGGAGGATGAACACCTACAAACATGCTAACTCAATTGTTTATGATCACATTAGAAACCCTTATATTATCCTGAGACTTGTTTGTTCCCCTGACTTCTCCATTCTTTTTAATAGGTATAATATCTGAAGACCGACTGGACATGGACTGATGGTGGCTGAAGCCACACTCTCTTCAACAGGATGGTCCAGGCACTTTTGAGACCAAAATATTTTCTATGACTAGGAAAAAAAGATTTATAGTTTTTAATCTCCTCATAAGGTATGACTCTAGTATGCTATAATATATATGACAAGAATTAATCCAGAATTTATTTACTGTTTTCCCTTATTTCATCTGTCAGAAGATTGTCATTTCAATTATTTATTAAGAAAGTGATGTTTTTCAAGGTAAATGTATTACTTTGGTTATCTGCTTTCAATTAGCTGGGAATTCACTATGTTCAGCCAAATGTGCATTCATCAACAAATTCCAGATTCCTGGCAGTCTGAACAAATTCCTAATTTTCTTCTTTTATGGGTAAAATTTGTGAAGATATTCATCCATCATACTAAATTATGGCTAGGTTTAATCTAGCCTGAAGGGAAGGGAAAACAACTCTGGAAGGTCTTCAAATATATTAATCGATATTTTGATAGAAATAAATTTAAAAAGAGAAAAAATATTTCACTGCCTTTTATTTTCAGGTGCTTCCAGTTATGTTAACTGGGTGCCCTCCGTCACGGGTGATTTACTGAACTGAGCTGGCCATCCTCAGTAATGCATGTAACAGGTTGATGGGACAATCTTTAGCTGCAGGCTCTGCCTTCTGTACAGAAATGTAGGAATAAAATCAAAGTTAACACAACATCATGTCCATCCCATCCAGTTAACAAACTGCCTTTTCAGCACAAGGCTGCGCTAACTAGCGCCCGCGGTGCTGCGGGCTGCCTCGCAGCCATGTGCATGCCATGGCTCACCAAGGGTGCAATGGGCATGGACAAGTGTGATATTCAGTCATCTGCTGTAGCAGAACAGGAATTGGAGCAAGATCCAGATCTCTAACTCTGAAGAACCACTACTTTTCCTCCCTCAAAGCTGGGCTGACTAGCATAGGGCCAGCACCACGCTGACAGGGCAACGTGGCTTTCAGCAGCCCGGTGGGTTTCTCAGCTCAGCATCACACCGTAACACAGAGCTTGGTTTGCCGCAGCTGGCAAGAGCTGATGTCTCCCCAGCCAGGTGAGCACCTGGCTGCAAGGAGAATGCCCCACACTCCAGAAAGGGAGCTGGGATACTTCATATGTTTGCCAACAGGCTGGCCAATCTGGAAAGGCAAGCTTTAAACTAGGAATGATGGGTAGAGGGAGAGAATGACCAGTGATCCTGTGAGGAAGTGGTGGACAGGCTTGGCAACCAAAGGTCTGGGGTGATGTGAATGGAAGTGACCTCTTAACTAAAAAAGCTGGGCTGAAGTGGATTCGCCCCAATTCTATGCATATAAACAAGGAAATGCCCCTTGGACAATTATGGGGAAAACTCTCATGCTCTTTCTAGGAAGTCTGCATATTGGGGGGCCTCTCTGAAGAGCTCGTACACTAATGCATGCAGTATTGGGAACATACAGGAGGAATTAGAAGCCCCTGGGCAGTTACAGGGCTACAATTTCATTGTGATAATGGAGATGTGGTAGGATAGCTCAGGCACCTGGAGTGCTGAAACGGATGGTACATACTCTATATGAAGGACAGGCAAGGAAGTAGAGGTGTCTTTTACATGAGAGAGCAACAGAAACACATGGAGGTTGGTCTCGGGGCAGTTCAGGGGCCAGTTGAGAGCATACAGTTCAGTAATAGTGGGTCAACAAGGGTGACATTGTAGTCACCCTGCTACTGATTGCCTAACTGGGAAGTAGCAGTAGACAAGGAACTTACTTAAGGAAAAATTTCTTAACAGTGAGAGTGACAGCGCACTGAAACAGACTGCTCAGAGAGGTTGTGGAGTCTCCTTCTCCAGAGATCTTCAAAACCCGCTTGGATGCAGCCCTGTGCCACGTGCTCTAGGTGACCCTGTGTGTGCAGGGGGGTTGGGCTAGGTGACCTCTAGAGGTCCCTTCCAACCTTAAGGATTCCTTGATTCTATGATTCTATGAGGCCTTCTTTAGAAAATTGGAAGAAGTAGCATATTATCAATTGTCCTGGGAAATGTTAAACATCCTTATATTTCCTAGAGGGACAACACAGCAGGGACAAGTAATTCAGGAAGTTTCTGGAGTGCACTGATGGCAGCTTCCTGATGCAGGTGACTGAGGGAGTCAGCAAGTGAAAGCACTCTGATGAACCTCCTCCTTACAAAGTAGGAAAAGTTGGTCATGAATACGAAACTTGGGAGCAGTCTTGGCTGCAACAACCAAAGATGGTGGAGTTCAAGATCCTCCATATGAGGAAGGAGTGGGACAAAAAGCGTGATCACAATGCTGAACTTCTGGAAAGCAGACTTCAACCTCTCCAGGATCTTCATGGAAGCATCTCATGGGAGATGGCACTTGAGTGAAGAGGAGTCCAAGGGTCACCACCTCAAAACTCAAGAATGGTCCATTCTAAAAATAAATAAATAAAAGGAAATCAAGTAAAGGCAGCAGGAGGCCTAAATGGATGAACAGTGAGCTCCAGGCTAAACTGAAGAACAAAATGCAGGTGTACAATAGATGGAAATAGGAAAATGTGGGGGTGCTGCTAAAGGCTGAGACCCTAGTGGCCAAGGACACAGAAAAGGCAGAGGTACTGACTGTCTTCCTCAGTCTTTTCTGGTAAGACTGGTTCTCATGAATCCCAGATCCCCAAAACAAGGGAAGCCTGAAGACAGGAAGATGTAACCTTCACAGAGGCGGGTGAGGTTTGGGAGAACTTAAACAAACTAGATATATGTAAATTCATGAGATGCAGTGAGGTGCAGCTATGAGTGCTGACAAAGCTGGTCCATGTCAATAAGTAGACACTCTTGGTTATCATAGTGATTGGGTGAGGTTCCTGAGGACTAGAACAAAGCAAATGTCACTCTGGTCTTTCAGAAGGGCAGGAAAGAGGATCCAAGGAGCTACTGTCTAGCAGAAGCTGCTAGTACTTAGCTTCACGTAGATCCCTGGGTAGGTGAGAGAGCAACTAATTCTGGATGCTACTTTCAGACACGTGAAGGCCAGGAACATGGTCAGGAGTAGTCAGCAAAGATTTACTAAGGAAAAATCATGTTTAACCAACCTGACGGATAGCCTTCTATGATGAGGTGACTGGCTTGGTAGGGGACAGGAGAGACATGAATTTTGTCTTTAACAAAGCTTTTGCTCCCATAACAGGCTCAGAGACAAGGTAGTGAAGTGCAGGCTACATAAATTAATGGTGGAATGGAATGGAAACTGGTTGAACTGTCTCAGAGAGTCACAATCAGTGGCACAAAGCTCAGCTGGAAGTCAGTAACTGGTGTTGTTCCCCAAGGGTAGGTACTGGCACTAATGTTGTTCAACTTTTTCATTAATGACATGGATGCTGGGACCAAATGCACCCTCAGCAAGCTTGCAGATAATGCAAAACTGGGAGAAGGGGCTGATATACTGAATGATTGTGCTACCATTCAGAGGAACCTCAACAGGCTGGAGAAATGGGCGGAGAGGAACCTCATGAAGCTCAGTAAAAGGAAGTGCAGTGTCCTGCACCTGGAGATGAATAGCCCCATGCATTAGCACAGGCAGGGCTCCATAAACTGACGAGCAGCTTTGCAGAGAAGGACCTCGGAGTTATTGATGCTCTCAGGATCTCAGTGTCTTCCTTCCAAAGTAACGCAGGTTTTCACTCTCTCTGTCTCTCAAGTCACTTTAACCATTCATTTTATCTCCTGTTCATGAAAATCCTCAGCTGGCCCCAGTTACTGTCCAAGTTCTTTTGTTTAGATTGTTCCCTTTGCCAGTCTGCTTTTGTGCTGCCCTTTTGTTTCTCAGCTTAATCTTAACTGAGCTTGATTACATTTGCCTAGACACCTCTTCCTTTCTGTTTTTTTGCTCATACTGGCTACTTCCTGCTTCTTCTGTCAGTAATGCTCTCCTTTGCTGCAGAGCAGGACTCTTTAGGTTTTCTTGTCATATTCAGATGTTCACGCTTCTCTCTTATTGTTCCCTTTGCCAGTCCGCTTTTGCGCTGCCCTTTTGTTTCTCAGATTAATCTTAACTGAGCTTGATTGCATTTGCCTAGACACCTCTTCCTTTCTCTTTTTTGCTCATACTGGCTACTTCCTGCTTCTTCTGTCAGTAATGCTCTCCTTTGCTGCAGAGCAGGACTCTTTAGGTTTTCTTGTCATATTCAGATGTTCACGCTTCTCTCTGTCTCTCTGTTCCTGCTCTGAATTGAGTTCTCTCACGCTCTGTGTAGCTCAACATCTGAGTGAAGAAATGGAGTCGTCACTCCCCAGGTTACACGAGAAGCTGGTAATCCTCACATGAGCTGACGCTTCCCAAACTAGGAGTAGAGGCAGGAAGATTTTTCCCTTCCACCAGTCATGTGCATCTCAGTCAGACATTGCTCTCAGCAACAATTAGGCTGAGGTTTTGGGTAAAACCTAAATTGCCTTCGCTCCTCAGTGACACTCAGCCGTGACATAGAGCCTGTGGCTCAGCAGTTTTGGCAGTGGTGCCTTCTGTAGGAAGGGCTCCTCCACCAGACAAAACCATCACCAGCTTGCCAACATCTGTCTAATGTCCTATAGCGCAGGCAATTGTGAACTCATGTGTTTATCTTACTAGTAGAATACACCTGCAACTTAAATATTGTATGATAGCAGATGTTTTGCTTCTATAAATTGAACTGTGCACAAGGATTTATGGACCCCAGAGATTCAGATCTAGTGAGTGAGAGCCAAGGTCTCAAGTGGACCTTCAGATTCCATAAATCTTGACTTTACTAGAGCATGGGGGAGGGGAGGGGAACATCATTATAGATATATAACAATTTTTAAAGTATGCCAGTAATGATCTGTGAAGCAGATGCAAGTCAAGCTGATTTTGATATGTTAAACTGACCCTGCCAGGCTGGAGAAGGAATAACTCAAGATGTGGTTTGGAGTCACATATGGAATATAGGAATGGAAATGGTGATAATAAGCCCCTGTTCATATGAGGAGAGGAAAAAAATGGAAAGAGAAAAGCTCCATTAAAGAGAATTAATGTTTTGTTCTCAGGATATATTAAGGACGCTGTTGATATTGGTCAATGTGGTATTTATTCCAATTCAGGTATTTTAAATGGTATAACTCTGCAGTGCTTTTCTTTCACATGGTGCACTACCACAGGTTTAGCAACAGAGAAACCAATGTCCTGTGTGAGCAGAGCAGATCCCAGCTGCACTGTACTGGGGCTCCCCAGACCACAAGGCTGAGTCCAGCTGCACTGGGCAGAGTACAGAACCTAGCAAAGAGATAAGGTATTGAAACTAATTTGTTCTCTAATGTTCTTTCGGTCCCTGGTCTCCTTGCTGGAACTTTAAAGTCAGAGAAGGAGGGTAGGGAAATGTGGCCATCTTGTGCCAGTGTCATGACAGGAAAAGGAGAGGCTGGAACTCCCCAATGCAAGAGGTGGGGAGAATTAGACAAAGGGAGTATATGGGCACCTAAACTTCCTGGTATGGCTTTCTTTAGGCAACTTCATATGGCCCACCGAGTAGCTATTGCCTTGTGAGAGCTGCAATAATATAATGTCGTGGATATGAACAGAAGGGGATAAAATCTCAAACACACAAGCAGTCTGAACCTGGCTCTGTGGGGTCAGAGCTTAGCCCATTCTGTGACACCCTCCAGAGAAATAACATAATTTAGTCTCCTACAAACCATACATAGGGGTTCCCAAGCTAATTTAAAATGAACTTCCATGCATCTACACAACATCAGGGTCAGGGGTCCTAAGATGCTGTGTGGAGTGGGTGTATCGTAGAATCATTAAGGTTGGAAGGGACCTTTGGAGATCACCTAGTCCAACCCCCCTGCACACGCAGGGTCACCTAGAGCATGTGACACAGGATTACATCCAAGTGTGTTTTGAAGATCTCCAGAGAAGGAGACTCCACAGGAGACCTCTCTTGGCAACTTGTTCCAGTCACCCTCACTGTCAAAAAAAAAAAAATCCTTAAGTTCCTGTGGAACTTTTGATGCTTCAGTTTCTGGCCATTTCTTCTAGTCCTATC
>NW_010582998.1:5367-20901 GCF_000705375.1 Tinamus guttatus
ACTTCATGAAAAAAATGGTCATACAGAAAAAAAGTGACAATGTGGAAGCAGCAAGGGATACCTGCTACAGTGTGAAATAACCTGGACAAGCTAAAAAAGACAAGGAGCGGAAAATAAGCTTGAGGGAAGAGAGGAAAAGGGATGGAAGAAAGAGGAAGAAAGACCCATGAATATGAAATGCATAGAACGATCTATAAAATCAAGTTGTTGGACAAGGTCTCTTGTGGAGAGACAAGCTTTTGCAAGTCTGCTGGCTGTTATCTTCCAGAGACATGGCATTTATTATGAAAAATAATGTGGCCTGTCCCATGATGTAGCATCTTGCTCTCACCGCTTCGACGTGGCCCTATTTCTTTGTCTGCATTGCCATATATCATGCATGCACATCTGGTTTTGCTTCATTTCTTCCTCCTTTTCTTAGCAGATCTTTTCCCCATCATTATGGCAGGTGACACTTCATTAATGCAGACGCTAATTGCGAGTGTGGAGTGGGCAGCCCGCGCCCGGCACGGGCACCTGTTGACTGAATGGCCGACGCACTTGCAAAGCCCAAGAAAAGCAGCACGGGCATTTGTTCCCTTCCAGCTGCCAAATCTCCAGCCCTGTAAATGAGGGTCTGAGTGCGCTTGGAGTGGGTTTTCAGGGTGCACTAACCCCTGGCTCAGTTCTGGTTTCCCTGAGCTGAGAGTTAGTCAGCTGCAACGTCGCAAATCTCTTGGGATTTGTGACTTCACCATCGTGGCCCTTCTGTTTTTATGGGCAGTTTTGAAGCTTGGATGCACTGGGGAGGGATATTAACTACCATTCTGGAAAGAGAAAGGACGTTCATAAACATATCCTGCGATGATATTCACTCTGAGGTGCATCGCCTCGTCTAAAGGCAGCTAATTATTAAACTACGAAGATTCATTCCAGATTTAATCATTTAAATCTCAGCCGTTCGTTGTGTAACATGTGCCACAAACATTTACTGTGGCTGTACAATTGCCCTTATTAACTGCTCTCCCAGCTGGTCCTAAAAAGGTCATATGTCCCAAAAGTAGCAAATACAGGCTGTTGCTGGTTCCTCTAGTGGAAAGTTTGGATTTCTTTGCACTTCTAAGAGAAGAGGAAGGAAGGAAAAAAAAAAAGAGAAAAAAGCAGGCTGCCAATGCTTTACTCCTGGGATTTCAAAATTATATAGCAGCACTGATGATGAGGCATTCATTTATTAACATATTCCTAATAGGAGTGCTCTAAGGAAGACATTCTTTAGGTTTGTTATTATGCAGATATTGGTTCAGATCCTAATGATTTCTTTTCCTTTGGTGAAAGTTCTCATTGATTTTGAGAGAACCAAATTACTAGTATTTGTATCCAGTCAGTCCACAAGAAAGTGAGTATACACCCTCAAGCAGACAAATTTAAGTCTCACTTGCTATGAGCATTCAGACCAGGAATTTTATGATTTTGAGCTATATTCGTTCAGAAGACAAAATGGAATTTATGACCAATTACAACAAAGCAGATGACACATTCCAGAGGGCAAAAACAACACATGAAAGAGCTGACAGAGGTCAGGTCATTCCTAATGTGCAAGAAAAAATTGAAGTTTTTCCAGAAAATGCAATATAAATTTGTTAGAAGTTTTCACTTTACTCTGTGCAAATATTGAACCAGACATGCCCTACTGACAGGACACACAGGTGCTCCCTCTTCATTTTAAGGCAGAGCATCTGTTTCATAAAACCACAAGGTTCAAGCATGCAGCCTTACCAGGAGGCATGATTGAGACTGCAAAGCAAATTGAACTATTCTCATACTGCTTTTCAAAATAAGGGGGAAAAAATGAGGGAAAACATGCACAAAAACTATGATTTACATTCAAAGTAAGCAAATCATGCTATCCTATAACAAGACAGTTTCCTTAGAATATCTAAGACCACTTTGAATAAGATCACGACCATTGTCAGTAAAAGTATTTTCAAGCCCATAAGACTTAGTCAGACAGTGACAACTTAGCAGATACTTTTTGCAAAGTGAGCTAGGCTATTTTTTTAAAATAGCAAGCTTTCTCCAATCTCAGTTTCTCAAACTGTTTAGTCTTTAAACACATGAGCATGAAAAATGCACCCGCTTTTTGCTCAGCAAGTGGCTGATCGCCTTTAACGTGACTGATTCCAACACCAATATAGGGCTTCTTTTCTTAGGAGAGCATCACTGTGGTCCCCTCCTTCACCTGGGCACAGCCTGCACCTATTGAACAGAAATGTTGATATTAACATAGAGAGTCTTATACCAACACATGGAAAGGAATATTAAAAAAAAAATTACAAGAACATTTATAGGCTGTGCATACACGATGGTACTAAAAGCCTTACAAAACTCACTACAATGCTGCTTGAGTCACTAACAAATTGAAGCACTTCACAAAATTTGTAGCTCTTCAATAATTTTGAATCACTCTAAAGTGCTCATGCTCCAAACAATAAAGTCTTTCTTAACCACTGCAAACATATAAAAGGCACATCATCAAAATGACGGTAATCAACTTCTTCACTCTCAGGTGTGAAATTGTTCTCTACTTTTCCCTTGTCATTTTTGTTATTCACCAAGTGGAGAAAAAAAAAAAAAGCGGTCATAAGGACACTTGAAAAAAACATTCTACATTCCTATATAATCAAAATTCAAAAATAAACTTTGTAGATAAAAAAAATCACAGTTATCTTATGCAAGGTTGGCTAAGCTATCATAGACCTTTTGTTTTTTAACATCCATCCCATGCACATAAAATCAGTGAAGGGGCTAAACAACCTCCAGAGAGGTTTCCTCTAGCAGTGAAAAGTGTGGGGAGAGTGGCATGAAGACGCGTACTCAAAGCATGTTCTGTTGGGTACTGAAAGAAGTATAACACACTTGTTAAGCTAAACATTTTTCCTATAACTCCCACCACACAGCAGAGAGCAGTATTGAATTGTCTAGGTCAGATGTTCATAACTAGAAGTTGTATGAAGAGTGTGTTTCTCGCTTTAGCCATGAAACCAAAAGAATATTGGTGTGTAGGAGGGGAAATTTCAGACTAACTCCAAACAGCATGAAAATATTTTTTACACCAACTGAAAAGGATAGCTGCAAAAATTGAAAACACTTAAAAAAAAAAAAAAAAGGATTGAAATTAAAAGTTTCTACTTCTCTATGGAAAAGAAAACCAAATTAAAAAAAAAAAGAAATTTTGCCACGGTTACTAAATTACCTTGCAAATATTCCTAATCCCCTGAGCAGGGTAGTCTTTTGGCTTCTGATTTTTATTAAAACCTCACTTGCCTCCCATGCTGCCCACCACCGGTGTGCACGAACATGTTCAGCAAGTAAAGGCCTTGCTGCATACACCTTTACCAGGAAAACACTGGCAACTGCCGAGGGCCTGGCCACAGCCCAGCACCGCTCTCAGAGGTGGCTACCTGGGGACCAGGTTATGTTTGATCTGAGAGCCAGCATCCAAACTTGGCTTTCTCACCCAAGAAAACTCCACGAGAGCAGAGCTGAAGGGCGATGTCCGGTTAAGACATATTATAATGCAGCAACGCAGCGGGGCATTTAAAAGCAATCTTACATTTTAAAAGGCAAAACAGAGAGGGAGAGGAGGAGGAAAAAAAAAAGTGACGCAAAGCCCCATGTGCCACAGCATCCTTGGGAGCAGCAGTGATGCCACCCTCCTCCTGTCTCTCTGCCACAGCCAACTACGGTCATCAGATAAACTAGGTCAGCATAAATGAACAAGGTGAGCCAGCTGCAAACTAAATGGGCAAAACAGCAGCGAGCAGGAGAGCTCAGAGGGCATATGCACCAGAGTTCAAATCTCCAGGGAACAGCTTCATGCACATTTTTTAAATGTGCTTATTCTTGGGTTTTGCAATTGAGTTTAAAACTAGCATTTCACACTAATTTTGGAACCATATTTTGCATCAAACGACACTATAAACTTGTCATTAAATTGCAAAAAACTTCAATTAAACTTTCTACCTGTGTTAAACCCAAAACTATTCCTTTTGATTCAGCAAGGCCTACATACTCCCTGAATCCCATGTTTACCTTACCTCCATCTACAGTGTGTGGAAAATATTCATATTTGAGCGACATACAGGTGAAAGGAAAACAGCCAAAACACATTACCATTGCTAAATTCACTCCAAATACAACACAAAATAGGGGAGGAAGCAGGACCAGAAGCAAGGTTCTGCAGAAGACTGATAAAGAGGCAAGCGTGAGTAACACCTGCAGTATTTATATGCCCTCACCATAGGGGCAAAGCCCAGTCCCAGATTAAAGCAAGGGAGCCTTAAAGTCACCCGGGGGAAATGAAAAACACAGATCTGGGGTTGAAGTAGGCCCAACACTGCTGTGCCTAAATCCACTGTGGATCCGCTCAGCTGTCTGGAGATGTGCCCAAGTTTAAAAGTCACCAGTAGAGGGAAAAAAAGCAAGACCGGGGCCTCTGTGCACACTTAGGAGCTTACCTTGAGGTAGGGAGCTTTGAAAACTTTGGCCTAGAAACACGAAGAGGGAGATTAATAACAACAGGAAGGTCTAATATTTACCCACTAAACAAACTATTTACATTGCTAATTCAGATTCATTGCTGCTTTTTTTGTTCAGCAGCGGAAACTTAATTTTAAAGCCTTTTAATTGAATGACCTGCTAGAAATATATTACAGCGATTTCATTATTTTAAAATTTCCTCAGGAAAGGTCATTTGCATAGCGATCATTTTTCACGTACAGCGGCACCAGCCATTTCTCAACCTTCAGCCTCCGCGGCTCCCTTCTTCCCCATCGCTCGCTCACATTTAATATGACACCAGGTAGCAGACGCTCTTTGTCCGTAACTGCTCTGAGGGGACTCCACGACCGTGAACCCTACGCCAGCCATTTTAAAAGTGTCCAAGAGTCAGACCTTGTACTCCAGAATTTCACAGCTTCACCATATTATTTTTCCTGAGGCCTCCCTTCACCACTGCAAGCTCAGGAGGCCCAGCTACGACAGGATATTGAGTGAGGAGATGGCGCCTCACACAGGGCGCATTCGCCATTCCTCTCACAGCTGCTTCCTTTGTGGCAAAAATAAAAGCCAAGGCAGGTTATGGTCTAAGGTTATGGTTGAAGGTTTTGGTCCAAGGTTATGGTGTGCAAGGAGCCGTCATTGAGGGAGAGGCTTCAGGAGGTGGTTGCAGTCACCCTTCCTTATGCTCTTCATGAGCACCTTGCCCTTTCCTCAAGCGATTTGTACCGTTTAGGCTTGATTTCATTATACCTCCGTTGTGACAACTAGCAAAACGTGCCCATCTTGATGCTGCTTCTAAAATCCAGTCATTTCACACTGATGCTGCCACCTGGCACTTTTATTTGAATATAGAACGATGAAACCATTAGTAAATACATACGTTTGGTCTCTACTGTTGTACTTTCATCTACAACGGACTCTGCTTTGAAAAACATACGTGGCGGCAGAAAAAAATTCTTTCAGTGTTTTGACAATTTTTTATTAAGCATATGAAACATTTGTATGTGAAACATTTACCATAGTCATTCTCTCAGATATAATAGCCTTCTCACAGCAAAGAATTTGGAGAAAAACAAACAAAAAACAAACAACCCCCCCCCACACACATACACAAAAAAAAATCCCCACATTTTTACGCACCTGAATCAGAAGACACTGATAATGGAAGAAAAAGTGGGATGCTAGAGAGTTTGAAGTAAGCGACACCAGGCCACTTCAATACTTATTTCTGGGAGTTTTTGAGGAATTTTAACATAACCTAACTGAAAGATTGAAAAGCAGAACCACCACTAAAGCCACAAATCTATAGGGAGGACCAAAGCATAATGGAGGGACAAAAGGATGAGCATAAGTGTGCAGCCCTTCTCGCAATGCCTGCCACAGCTGCTAAGCTCTCCACCAAATTTTGGGGCACTTTCTCCTGCCCTGCTGAAGAACTGCTGCTCTGCTTCATGTGGGGCAGCATGAGAAGTATTAGTGGCTTAACTTTGGGCCTGCTTATGCCTATTTAATTCTTTCTGCAGAAAGTTACTCCCTTCTTTGCTACAGCTCTGCCATGGAGAGGAAAATATCTTTAAATTTTTTATGCTGTTGAGATGTTCAAAGAATACAGGAGATGAAAATATCAAAGTCTAGCAAAAATAAAGATCATCCCACTGAAAGTACTTTCTGATTCTGCACAGTAACTTTATTTTTTTCTTTTTGAGCCTAGACAGGCTTTTTTTCTAGAGAGGCAAACATCTGGAACCTGTGGACATGACAGACAGCAAAACTTATTTCACCCACTTACCCCACAGGAGAAATTCATGCTGCAGGGTGACTTAGCAGGTTTCAACTCCTACAACAGCTCACTTCCCCCAAATCATATAAGCAAACTGACTTTGCTAGGAAGAATAAAGAGAGAATGGTAAGTTATGATAGCATGACAGAAACAAAAAAAGTAATTAGTGCAAGAAACACAGATTGTTCCATAACCAAATAACGGTACATAATTAAGGAGCATAAAAAGGCTTCAAATGGCAGATAGGGACAAAACCAAGAAAGATAAAAGGTCTCAGGCACAAAGGAAATAAGAAGGAAAGATGAATAGCAGTTTACTGCAAAAAAAAGGGAAAGTTATCAAGCTGCTGGAACACACCTTAACATGTTTAATTTTCACAGTGATAGGCCAGAATACAGGAAGAAAAGACGAGAGAATGTTAAGTTAGATGCATTTAACTAGGAGGGCATGATGAAGTCCTCTGGAGTACTTGCTACACAGCTGATGATGTCACCACGTAATTACCGGCCAGCTCCAGAAATCTCATGGAGGATAAGAAGTTTCACAGGGTTATAGGAAATATAACATCCACCTTTAGAAAATGTGGAGTAGACTGGGATATTAAATCGCCCAACCTAACTTTAATACCCGGACAAAAAAACAAAACAGATTACTAATCAATTTGTAACCTCTAAGAGGATAAAGCAATAAGGGAAGCTAACACAGATTTGCCAAGGACAGATCATGTCAAACCAATCTAATTTCCTTTTTTTTTGACATAACTGGCCTGATGGGAAAGGGGGAGGCGAGAGATGCTATCTTTCCAGGCTTTATTAAGGTCTTTGAGGCAATTCGGCATGAAATTCTCATAAGCAAACTAGAACACATGGATTAAGCAGGCACATGCCAGTTAAGCATCTACTATTAGCATAAAGCAGGGGGGAGGGCATTTACATATGAACATATCTAGATATACACGTGAGCTCCTATGAGGGCAACATGCTTCAATATTTTCATTAGCATCTTGATACAGGAGCAGAAAACACATGAATCTAGCAGACACCAAGTTACAATTACTTTGAAAGACAATGTTAGAAATTAAAATAACTCTGATGCACTGAAAAAAGGTATAAAATTAAAACTACATAAAAATGCTAAGTGCTACACTTAAAAAGAAATACATAAATAGAAATAGAGGAACTAATAGTCTAGTGACAGTACTGCTAAAAAGGATGTGGGAATTACAGTAGATCAAATGCCCAGATAACTACCAGTACTGCAAAGTTCTTGCAAAAGAAAAGGCAGAGTTGATTCTGAGATATATCAATGGGATTGTCACATTAATACTCAGGTGGTGATTATCTGGGAGGTTTGAAAGAACTGGGCTTATGGCAGGAGAAAAAAAAAGACAGGGAGTGCAGCAATAGCCTTCACAAGTATATAAAGGGGTACGGTGAGTAATAACTGGTTAAATCTGCAACTACAGATAACTGGGAAAGTGGTAACACTGGTGTCCCTGTTTGTGGGAACAAGGATATGAGAAATCTCATACATGCAATCATAGAATCATTATGGTTAGAAAAGCCCTTTGAGATCGATCCCAACCATAAGCCTCCCGACACCATACCTGCTAAACCATGTCCCTAAGCCTCATCTACACGTTTCTTTAACACCGCCAGGGACAGTGACTCCACCACTTCCCTGGGCAGCCTGTAAAGAGTGTACAAGAAAAACAATTTACAAAAAAGAGAGACAACTAAAGGAGATAGAAGTCGTATAGTCTAGCCTATAGGGAGTCTGTAGCAGACAGGGACTCACTGAGTTCCTACAGAAACATCCATAGCCAAGTACAACAGTCTGCTTAAATCACTGTCATTAACCATCCCCTTCTCGAGCACAGTTCTGGTGAGGAGATTAAGTTGCAGGGGGAAAGGAGAGGAAGCAGCAATGTAGAGTTTCTTGGTAGGGGCACAAAGGTCTTGGTAGTACAGCCAATAGCCTCCAAAAAGTATATATGAAAAAAAGAAAGAAGAAAAGTGCAGAAAAAAAATCCTTAATTCCAGGCATTTAAAAGAAGTAAATTCAAGCACAGATTTGAAGCCCGTGACTGCAACAGGAAATCTCTTCCTGACAGCTTCTGCTGCTTTGAAAGCCAAAAATATAACTAAAATGTGTCAGTTCTCACTCTCTCATCTAGCAGCTTCCTTAAGAAATCCATCTTTGCTCTATTTTTAGCTGGTAAGTTAAAATCATAAAATCACAGCAGCCAAAGAGTTAAAGTACTAAAGATTTGCCCCTCTAACTCTGTAAGAACACAGTTCTGACTCTACTGGTAACAGGAAGTTTGATCCAGCAACTTTTGGAAAAATAATTTTCAGGGAAAGTTTTCTTTCCCAGGATATCAGTATGCTATTAAAAAGGTAAAAAGTAAAATTTATATTTCCCTACTTTCCTATTTATGTGACCTCTTTTGCTAGATACCAGCAAAATCTGTTTTAGAACTTTTGACCCTTTGCAATTTCTCAAAGGCATTCAAACCTATGCAGTCTACAAGTCCAAATTTTAGACACATTCCAGTGAATTCATCACTTCAGGTTGCAATCTAATTAGTGAATCACTCTATTATTAAAACTGTCTATTTTCTACTATTGGAATTTACCTACTGTTAGATTCGAGTCACAAGTTCTCACCCTGTCTTCATCTGTAAGAGTCCTTCTCTATGCAGCTATTTCTCCCCATTAAGGTATTTTAATTTCTGAATTTTCCTTTGATACTCTGCAGAGGTTTCTTTTCATGTTTCTCACTAAAAGTATTTTTCTGGTCCTTAAATCCTCCACTTTTCCAGATTTTCACATTAAATAAATACATACACACATAAAGACCTCTCTGTAGTCTTGCAGTGTTGGTCCAAGTTATCCTGGTTTACACAAAACAAGAAAAACTCAACCCACTACTTTTGTTCCCAAATCCATAAACCTCACCCTCTCGGATGCTGTTGGAGCAACCTATATGGAGCTGCCTGTTCACCACATTGCACTTGTGCGGGTGGGATTACAATAGCGTGTGCTCACACAAGGAGGAGAACTGGACTTCAGGACCAAATTGTCCACTTATGACCTGCTCCCAACATAAATCAGGAAAATGGGAAGCAACTGGACCTCTGTGATCCTTAAATAGCAACTATAATGTCTAATCCTAATTTAGAGCCTGTATGCTTTTAGTTTTTGACAATTGCAGGACTGCTTCTTGCACAGAGTACTTCAGTAAACCACTTGAATATGGTGATGAAAATGCTTTCAAATTTGACACTTGGGAAGAACATGGGGAAGCGTGCCCATCTGGAGTTGCAGGAAGTAGTTTGTGGCTTTCGTAATTCAGAGATGATGCTTTATTTCCCTTTGAGCTTTCAGGAGAGACAGAATTTAAAACTGGCTCCATAGTTCCAAGAATAAAGATCAGTCAGGGCCATGGCACTAAGATCAGTCGAGGGCAATCCTCTGATAACGATGCTTCAGAAGGGTCTTTAAATGAACAGGTATTACAAGAAGCTGAAAATATTCTAGGGTTGACTCACTTGCACAAGTGCAAGAAATTGTATTCTGCCAACATGAAACTTTAATAATAATAAATAGCCCATGTATGGAGGTCAGAGAAAGAAGCTTCCTGTTCTTTGGAAAGGTTAGCTAGTAAACACAGCCTTTCTAAGACTCAGTTATCACCACTCTTCTAGATAGGATCCAAAAAACACAAAACTGTGCTTGGAGCAGTTCAATTAAGAACACATTAGCTGTGACTGTTATCCCACATTTAGGTTGTTCAGGTAGAGCACACCTTCTGAAGAATATTCAATCTCTACTGTGCCTCTTTTGCAGTAACAGCCTGTCTTACCATGCAAGCAACAATAACTGAGTAATAACTTTTTTATTATTATTCTTTATAACATATGAACCAAAATGGCAACAACTTCTCTCATTAGTTTCTTATTCCTGTCCAGAACAGCTAGAATCAGGCAAGTACTAGACACTTTTGCCGTCTTGGCTTGACTACACTCCCAGGCCCTCCTCTACTATAGAACTGTGCTTTTTGTAAAGTTAAAACTAATGTCTTAAAAATTTGGATGGTCCTAGGACATTACGTTGAACGCGACAGTGAATCATGCATGCTTGTCCTTTACAACGGAGCACATCTACTAAAGTTTTGCTCACTGATGGCCTTTTAAATCAGTGGGACATTAGATAGAGTGTTGAACTTACAGGTTCAAAAGTAACTTTTCCTATAATCCTTGAAATAAAAGGTTCCCTTCTATTCCAAGAGGGCTGCCACAGACTTTCAGTGCAGCTCCTGCTGCAGAGGAAACGAGCAGAGGAGCGGGCAGAGCAGTGGACACCTCTGTGACCAACAAGCCATGGTCACAGCTCCGCAGGGACGGACTTTTCTCCCCAGACAAATGTTTGACTGTCTGAGCTCTGCAGCACTTGAGCACTCAACACTCAACCCTGCTTGTGGCTCAGGGAAGAGACCCTGCTGAGTCTACAGCCCAAATAATCCGGTAATGCTCAATACGGCCCCAACCAAAGCACTTTGGGACATTAAACATGTTTTCCAAGGTACAGAAACCTAGCCTGGAATTAAGCCTTGAAAATCATCCCAATATGTTCGCACCTACCAATTAACCTTGAACCTTGAAGTAGCAAACTAGTTTCGATACATTATTCAAAGTTTCCATCTCTACAGAAACATGGGGTACAAAAACTGTAAGACAAACATGCCACATTAAACATCACTTCTCCTGGAAAGTTAGAAGGATTGTACATTTCTTTCAGTTTGTGAAAAAAAAAAAAGAAAAAGAAAAAAGAAAACAAAGCAAAAACACTCATTACTTTCCATCTAACCAGGATCTCAAATTCACCCCATTATCCGGGTTGGGATAAATAATCTTAGGAGGAGGTCCCACAGTTCCTGTAGCTTGCACGCTTCCAAATATGTCAAAAATCAAGACTACCGTCCTGATTTTTTGCTTTAGCTTTTTAAAAGCTGCTTGTAATATATACAATTACATGGCTTTAGGAAATTAATGGCTTTAGGAAATTAATAGCTTTCCTCAGTCAGTCTGTATAACATATGCCATTGCTTGTAAAATTTTAAAAGCCCTTGCTCAAGAATTGTTGTATCATAGCTCTTTTCCTTAGGACTGAGGAGCAATTTTCCCCTCTGCTTGTAGTTAAAGGAGATTGTTTTCTCAAGGATATATATACACACTTTTTTACTGCTTCAGAACTACCTGGGAGTAATTAACTGAGCAGTTATGGCACTATTCATCTGTATGGGCTGGTATGTGTGCATCCATGAAAAATAAACAAATGCATACCCAAATTGAATATTTAAAAAATAAAGTATAATTCTTCTAACATTTCTTTTCAAGTATATTCCTTGCTAGTCCTGAAATTCTAGTGATGACAGAGATAGAAGAGACCTTGAAGTATGGTTTTAAACACATTACTTCTTTAGTTATTGAAGATTACAAATACAGTCCATGTTTAAGTGGTTACCTATCAGGAAGGGTGACAGTCAAGAAGAATGGTGGGAGATGAATCCAGCAGTGGGTGCACTGTCAAACTTGGAAGGTATTGCGTTTACCTTTCTGCACAGTAGATCTTTTTCCCTGAAAGTTAAATTATTTCCTAAATTTCATTCTGAAACTCTCAGAAATTAAAATTTTATCAAAATTGTAAGTGGTTCATTGTGGACAAATAGCTATTCACAGGATTAAATCTGAGCCCACACTGCTGCATTCCAAATATGGAGGGGAAACACTCCCCACAGGGGTTTCCAAGCACCCCACCTTGGACCTATAGAAATGGAGTATGTGTACAAGTTTATATGTGACAAGTGGGATGTAGCATACAAAAAAGAATTACACTGACACACAATAACAATTTATTGATCCTCAGCTTTAGAAGCTGTCTTATTCTGAATAAGGGAACTACTGTCTAAAATAATGGAAGGTATTTTTTTTAACCTAGAGTAAGTGCTACAAAACAGCCTAAGCCATCATTTTAGTGCTCAAATGCAAGGCATGCAGAGTAGATGTAGGGATGCTAAAATATTGTGTCATCTCTAATGCTGTAGACATTAAATGCCTCTCAGATCAGTGCTTTATAAAGGCAAGCCTGTTGACACATAGCAAATATCTTAAGCTTTTAGTCAGTGGGGTAATACCATTAGTACCTAACTAATACAAATTTAAATAAATTGTTTTTCATAAAGCACACATTAATTACAGCATCTCAACAGAATGCCTAGGGGGATAAAAAGAAGTATAATCTCTTCTCACTTTGCAACATTTAATGCCATCAAGGGACTTTTGATTTTTTGAATTACACATTAACTCTTACTATTTTTGCCAACATTAGTAAAATGCTGACTGATGCTCACTAACACTTACTAAGCAAGACAGAAACAGCTTCTTAGATGCTCTTCAGTAAAACAAGCAGCAACATAATTTCTTATACATAGTGCAAAGAAATGTTTAGTAAGCTTCCTAGAGCAAGTTTTCTCAGGGTACTACATATAGTTTAGAATGAAAAAGACACTTTTTACAGCTTAAAGCCCAACATGTTTTTATAAATCTTCCTTTAAGAAGGCTTCCTTTGGTAGATTTAAATTAATAACTCCATTTACAAGCACTTCACATTTAGAATGCATAATTAATTCAAAAGTAGCCACCTACTGTTTTCATCACTTTTTTCCTGATGAATCAAACCAGTCAGGTTTCATCTTTGGTTCTTACAATTCTCCAGGAAAAAAAAAAATAGTAGTTGAAAGGTAAGGAAGGTTTTGCTCTTTGATACCCTAATAGCATTTTAAAAAAATGATACAACTCACAGTTTGTGCTTTCTGTTTTGGATCCCCTTTGTTCAGTCTCAGACAGCTATGTTACAATCCAGCTCTTTTATACTCTCTGTGCCTCACATTCATATGGATGTGGTGAATTTCAGTCTCTCTAAGCTCAGGCAGAACTACCCATCTGGCTACAGTTACCTATGAGCCTGCTGAATAGAGGCATATGCAACATCAAGGCTGTCACTACAAAGTTGTGTCAGAGCCGACCCTTCCAAAGATGCGCAAGTCCTTCCTTCTCAGAAAAAAAAAAAAAAAAAAAAAAAAAAAAAGGAAGGAAACTGAATAGGAGGGTATAAGGGGGGGGTGTTAAATTATCATAATGGTATTGGGCAGAGCTGTTAGAATATCATTAAATATGAAATTAAACATTTCTACAAAATCTTATTTGCTGCCCATGTTAGTAACCCCTAACTCATACAGGTATTCTATATATAAAACAACAGTTTCATATCAAGCCCCTTTTTCAGATCCAGTAGTTACTTCCATTTTCATTCCCAAAGATAACCTTTTGTTATTTAGCAAGGTACCTACAAAGGCACAAATTTAAAATACGCCTCCTAGAGACCATTCATGCTTAGGCACTGTAAGTCTTCAATGTACACAAAAACTGCAACTTTTTGTAGGTTGTTTATTATTGGTAGTAATTGCACCTAAGTATTGTCCACACTACCTTAACAAACAAACAAACAAACAAACAAACAAAAATCCAAAGAAAAACGTAAAACCCCAACTTCAAATCCAACAACTCCCCAGCTTTTCCAACAGAGGTTGCTCTCTCCTGCTTGTAACTTCCAATGAACCTCTAGAGCACAGAGCAAACAAGGTTTGTTTTAAAACCATGGGTGATGCAACCCTAGCCAGAATGAGTATACATAATGTAATATCCATTTGATACCATCTTCACTGTGAAGCATGCCAGTCTTAATACTTGTAAAACTGGAAATATCAAAATCATATTGTTACAGTAATTTAGCAGAAGCAGGAAGTTATAATTTACATAAATAAAACCAGAGTCCTTCCTGTTTGAAATGAAGGGAGGAAAGCCCTTTGGTCTCAGGTACGATCTAGAATAGGAAGTGTTATGTGCTCTTTGCTCAAAATGAAAAAGCAAACCAAAAAACATCCAAAACACAAAAAGACTACTAACAATAGTGATACAACAGCAAAACTGAATTTATGTGTGTTACCAGCAATGGAGACATATTCAAAGTAAAATATTTACAGCTTGGAACATGTACCCTATGCAATTTTTAACAAGTCTACCTTAAGAGAAATTTTAGGCTTAAATTATTTAATAGCATGTTTACATAAATATTTGCTCATATGGATAGAAAAAAAAAATGAAACATTAGGTGAAATTTTCTGTGATTGCTATTACAGACTGTTTTCCCATCTATATTCTTCCTAGAAAATCTTACATATACTGCAAACATGCAAGATCATTAATAATAGGACAAAGACATGACTGAAGAAAAACAAATTATTAGTTGGCACATAATGACCAGACATAATCTGTATTTACAAAATAGAATTTTTGGTGCATTTTTTTCTTCATGTTAGCTTTTTATCAAAAATACTGTAAATATGCATTCTTGAAACTTAAAACATATGAGGAAAGCAAAGTTACAAAGAACAGAAGAGAATAAAGTTTGATTTTAGGAATGGGATAGTTTAAGTCAGGCTTAAAAAAGACTTAGCAGCATCATAAAATAAATAAATGTCCAAATACTAAGAAGTTTGAAAAAAGCTACTCTTTAAAACATTAGAGTTTTCTACATAGTTGGGTCATAAGGATAGCATGTTGTTGAGAGAAATGCTGCAAATCTGGATTTCCTCCATTATTCTCGACTGATGTGTGATCTGAAAAAAAGTTTGGTATTTATAGGCTGATATTTATAGGCTGACACTTCAGTATATAACTGCACACTTGATAACACTTCAGCCTGGATATCAAGTTTTAGAAAAAATCTGAATGTAGGAATATTTGAATTCTAGTTGCAGGCACTGGTATTATTTTTTTTTTAATGAAAAGGTGATTGATGATATTAGAATTAAAAATAATTTCCATTAAAAATGTCATTCAAACCAAGATATAAAAATACATAAACACTGGTATGTAAAACAATGTCCAGTGTAGCATTTCCTGCACCTGGGGAGGAATAACCCCAGACACCAGTACAGGCTGGGGACCGACCTTCTGGAGAGCAGCTCTGCGGAGAAAGACCTGGGTGTCATGGTGGACGACAAGGTGACCATGAGGCAGCAGTGTGCCCTCGTGGCCAAGAAGGCCAATGGAATCCTGGGCTGCATTAAGAAGAGCGTCTCCAGCAGGT
>NW_010582998.1:41726-53783 GCF_000705375.1 Tinamus guttatus
TAGATGAGGGGAGAGCGGTGGATGTCGTCTATCTCGACTTCACCCAGGCTTTTGACACCGTCCCTCACAACATCCTCCCGGGCAAGCTCTGGAAGTGTGGGATAGATGAGTGGACAGTGAGGTGGATTAGGAACTGGCTGGATGGCAGGGCCCCGAGAGTGGTGATCAGCGGTGCAGAGTCTAGTTGGAGGCCTGTGGCTAGAGGGGGCCCCCCGGGGGCAGTCCTTGGTCCCGTCCTGTTCAATTTATTCATCAATGACCTGGATGAATGCACAGAGTGCTCCCTCAGCAAGTTTGCTGATGACACGAAACTGGGAGGAGTAGCTGATACCCCAGAGGGCTGTGCTGCCATCCAGAGGGACCTGGACCGACTGGACAACTGGGCGGTGAAAAACCTCATGCAATTCAACAAGGCCAAGTGCAGGGTTCTGCACCTGGGGAGGAATAACCCCAGACACCAGTACAGGCTGGGGACCGAGCTTGTGGAGAGCAGCTCTGCGGAGAAAGACCTGGGTGTCATGGTGGATGATAAGTTGACCATGAGGCAGCAGTGTGCCCTCGTGGCCAAGAAGGCCAATGGGATCCTGGGCTGCATTAAGAAGAGCATCTCTAGCAGGTCGAGGGAGGTGATCCTGCCCCTCTACTCAGCCCTGGTGAGGCCGCATCTGGAGTATTGTGTCCAGTTCTGGGCTCCACAGTACAAGAGGGATGTGGAGCTGCTGGAGAGAGTCCAGCGCAGGGCCACAAGGATGACCAGGGGGCTGGAACATCTGGCCTATGAGGAAAGATTGATGGAGCTGGGCCTGTTCGGCTTGAAGAAGAGAAGGCTCAGAAGGGATCTAACTGAAACATCAAAAATTCCATAGGAACTTAAGGAAAAATTTCTTAATAGTGAGGGTGACAGAGCACTGGAACAGGCTGCCCAGAGAGGTTGTAGAGTCTCCTTCTCTGGAGATCTTCAAAACCCGCTTGGATCCAGTCCTGTGCCACATGCTCTGGGTGACTCTGCATGCGCAGGAGGGTTGGGCTAGATGACCTCTAGAGGTCCTTTCCAACCTTAACGATTCTATGATTCTATGATACTCCAGTTATTTCAGGAGGGGCGTATGCAGGGGGGTTGGACTAGATGATCTCTAGAGGTCCCTTCCAACCCTAAGCATTCTATGATTCTATGATTCTATGTTACCATCCATACATTTAAGAACATAGTACGGCTATTTAGTCTTAAAGTTGTTTTTTCATGAGTTATATTAACCCCCACCCCCGCATTCCCAAAATAGGGTTGGAAAGCATTGGCCTTCAGCTTGATTTCTTAACCAGTAGTTGCTCTCCTCCTGTCATGATTGAAGTAGAAATACTTCTATAAATAAAAGCTGCTTAAAACCATAGATGTTAACACCATTTAAAGTACACAAGAGTCAGGCACTATTTTTCTTGTCACCATCTAGTAGATGAGAAAACCACCTGTGCATCCATCTGCCCATTGACAAATAAAAGTCAACGGAGAAATGGCTTGTCTGGAAAGCAAGCTATTGTCACACACTTTGTTCTTTCATAACGCAAGTAAATTCCATCTCTTACTTGGTGAGTTCTTACTCATTACTAGGAACATTCTGGACCTTGTTCATACTGCAAGCTACTCTGAAAAGGAATTACTGTCCTTACTGTAAGGGCAGCACACAGTAAGAATTACCAAGTACAGACAGAAAGTAAGCATATCCAGAACTGTCAGACAAGTCTAACCAAACATCAAGAGTCAATGGTTTTACGGGAGTTCACTAGCTAGCACCTAAAACAAAAAAACAAAAAAACAAACAAACAAAAAAACACAATATGATTCTCTACATGAAAGGAGAGGCATTTCCACAGAGGAATCAATTTTGAATATTCAAGTGCTATATTAAGTCTAAATTAGCACTTTATTATTACTTTTTTATTAGCTGTTGAGGGTACAAAAGAATTGGACAAATTAATTTTCTAACTCACCTCTACGTAATCTGCTTTCCTCCAGGCCCTTAACCAATTCATCAGTTCATCACCTTTCACATCTTTAAAAGGCTTTTTTCCTCCCCAAACCATAAGTCTGGATTAGTCTGTGAAAAATAGCTAACTACCACACAAATATATATGTCCAATACTGTTTTCTGCAGTACATAAAAACATCATAGGTGCTTCTTACTGTGGCTTGATAATGCTTGTTTCCTAAATACTCCGTTTTGTTTCTCTCAATTTCAGAGGGGAGTTGAGCTCTTCACTGAACTTTGAAAAATCAGTATCACCTCAGCTCTTACAATTCTACACATTTTATTCTCCTATAAGCTTCATTATAAGAATACCTAAAGAAATACCACACTAAACATATCAAAAGCAAAAAGCATGTGCTAAATTGAAAATTTCTGCTAGTTTGAATACTTCAGGTACAAAAATCTATCCCTGGGCAAAATCCAATTAGTTTAGAAACATTATTTAGAACCTATTACAGGTAAGCACTGATTTCTGGTTCACATACATTTTGTTCATTTTCTTCCATAGATGATCTGGTATTAAGATTTACAAGTTACGTCAGCATGTGCAAACAGCATGTATGGCATATACATTATCTAACATCAGCACTGGCATACACATCCTTTATCCAAATGTTATATATATATTTATTCTGCAAATAAGCAATATACAGCTTTTTATGAATTGCAGGATGATATAAGAGCTGTTTGGCACAGATTAATTAAAGAAAACAGTAAAGGATACACTGCAAAGGCCAAGACCAGCAGACACCACACTACGCTGATGTTCATTTCTTGTGAGGGCTTCACAATACTGTAATAGGCTTCAGTCACCACATACACAACTGTAGCTGCAACAGTGAAATCCACCAACCACTGATACTCAGGAAAATAATGCAATGCTGAAAGATATAAATTGGCAATTCTTACATGTATAATGATATCTTAAAGGAAATGATTGACATACAGAAAAGAGCGACAATTGCAAATTATTTTCAAAGCTGCTTCTTGAGGTCCAGAGCAATCAAGTTAAGAGCAACAGCAAAGAAAGCAACTTCTATTTTCCCCAGCAAGTCTATCTTTTAACCTGAACTTCACTGTTCAGCTCTTGCTTGATACTGAATTACTGTTCAACAATTACTGAGACTACAAGATGTCACTGTTTTACCATTTCAGCTTTTTTGTATCAGCCTGCTAATATTGAGAAGCACAGCTAATTTAGATTTCAACTTCGAGGTAGAAAATGATCCTCTATTTGAAACTAACTACAGTTCTTATAAAGAATTTTATTTCTGTATTTAAGATTGAAAGACCATTAACAATCATTTAATATACTATATGTAATTGTTTCCTCCTTTTCTTTAAAAAAAAAAAAAACCCAGATCTAAAACACTGATGGTTTGTTCTTCAAGATTTTGTTTATATCTCCTATCTAGCAATAAATCATTGTGTAAACTTCATCCTGAAGATTCTGGGGAACATTCTCTACTTTGTGCAGGCCAGATCATCTAAAAAGAGAGAAGTTTCCTTTCTCCCACAAATGCTAGGAATTGCAAAGACCAGTTCTTGATGATATAGTGCAAGCTAAACTTGCCAAACAGCTTCCTCTATTAATAAGGTTGAAACAAAACAAAACAAAAAACCACACACACAATACTACTGAGCATTCCTCATTTGACTGCAAGGCACCTGATGCCAAAAACAAGAAATTGGCTGAATCCAGGTATTTCAGTGAAAATCTACTATTTATTTTCAAACAACTATTTAGTTAGGTTTAATGTATGCTTGTATATATAGTTTTTAAAAGATACTTAAGCCCTACACAGTATCAGTATCTAATAGAAGATGCTTGTTTTACTCTCAGGGAGATGCTTTAATGCTATTATTTGAAGCAAATAATACTAACTTAAATTTGTGAATGCTTTGCTTATTTACATGCTAGTTTCAAAAAGCTGTGTATTTTTGTTACAGATCAAGTCTTCTCAGCACTATTTTGGAAAGTTTAAGCTGAGAGATCTCCTGCTCAGCACTATGCTTTCTTTCTATATTCATATATATAATACATGCATGTAAAAACATAGGTAGGAAGAAAATACGTATCATATATACTTACCTATCCAACCACGTATGACTTCTCTTTAACAGAAAATTGGTTATGTTTAAAGAATCAAAAATTAGCATTACAAAAAACATCTATTAACTTTCAAAGTATTTAATGCTTCTTATTTCTACAGTGTCACTTTTGTTTTCTAAATATTTTACTTCAAAGTTTCAGATGTGTGGGTGAAAGGTCTAGGTTTCAATGCTACAGTACATCTCCTATTTTAGCTGAAAATAAAGATTGTGTTTTGACATCTGCCAGTTGTCATTTTCTTGTACAAAGCTATGATCACATTTTTTATGTCTGTTTCAAATACACTGAGTGATGTGATCCTTTTGGTGTTGTCTCATATTGCTAGGGATGCCCGATACAACAATAGATGTGCTTTATGCTAGATTTCACCTACACATCCTTTTCTGTAACACTGCTATTAAGATGTCACCCATGGAACAAGAAAGGAGATTTAACCCTAATTTTTGCCTTCTCACTTTATAATCAGTTGTGTTTTTATTCTTTCATTGTCTGTCAAAAGAGATATTCCAGTGTTTATTGCAAATAAACACTTGATGGAAAACAATGTACCACAATGTCAGGATATATTTGACACAATATACTGTTGTCTGCATCCACTTATTCTTACCTAAAGTGTCCCTTTCAGTCACTGACTTTGTTTCCAGATGAAGATGAATGTCTTTTGGAATAGTTAGGGGCTTGTTTTCAATATGACCGTTATATTTTCTGTAAAAGAGTAAATGAAACACATGAATACAACCAAATCAACTTGTTAATTATATAAAGACATTTCAAATTTAAGAAGCATGCAGATCACTTTTTCCCCTTATGCAAACATGTTTATCTAGGTAAAAAAAAAAAAAAGCATTAACTCAAGTTCAAACATGCACATATCTTGAGAAACAACTGGATATGTCAGTAATTATTAGCTTTACCTTGCAAGGCTCTGAAATACTACTTTTGTTAAACATACAGGTCTAAACAGCATCTGTTTGCTGCATCCTGGGTATGTATTAGGACAGTATCACATGGGCACCCTCTACTCCGGCACTCAAGCTTCCTCTGAAAGGGAACTTCACAGTTCAGGCAGACAATAGCCTAAAGGGTGCTTCAACATGTTCACTCAACTTCGAGAGTCTGCGTGACTGCAGGTACAGTGCAGGCTATATCCACCCTGCCATACAAATATACGAGAAAAATCAAAGCTAATTTGAGACTTTGCAACTGAGGTCTAGGCCAGGACACTGAAAGGCAGCTGCATTAAAATCACCAGACTGAAAGAAGAGAGACTTGGGAGCATCCATTTATTGAACATGCTCTACAATTAACAAACTGCTCAGAAGATAACTGAGGTGGTTAGGCAAAATGTAACCAAGTTTCTGAATTTTCCAAATTCCAGCATTGCATCTTTTGGCTACAATAGACTGCTTATTAAGCCTATCACCTGGGCTGGAGAAACTTGCATCTTTCACAGATCTATCCTACCAGCTATCAAGCAAAGACAATTTCAATATAGTTTTCTAATATAAAAGAAAATGTGTAAAAATGCCATAGAATTATTTCAATTTGTTATGGCAACTAGTTAATTTTATGGAAGTGGTCTGAAAGATCACCTTTGCAAACCAGGATTAAAAAACAACTTCACTACTATATTAAAGACATCATACAACAATAAAAACATAACATTAAAGTAGACCAGAGAGTGTTTTTGCTAGGCCAAAAATAAATAAATAAGAACTTGAAACATCTAAATGCTTAGAAAACATCTATCTGCCATATTTTAGAATAGCATCCCTGAAATCGTAAGAGAAGAGTTGGATTTTCCATTGAAAGAACTGTCATCAGGACATAAGCATGAACATGACTGTAAATCTACTGTGAACTTATTAAAGAATTATGTCCTACCAGCTGTTGTGTAAGACAAGAATACAGCATGAAGCATCAATAAATATTATTTTTTCATATCATCCTAATTCTTAATATCCCTAACTGAAGCATAAAACTTTTAATGAACAAATTAAATAAAAATGAAATAAAAACCTAAAGCATTACAAAAAAAAAGTGTCCAAGTCTAAGGTAGAATTACCAAACACTGCGTAGCCATTTGCATATCTGCACACTTCTCTGTGCTTCTCTCTACCCGCCCTGTTAAATTCTTATGTTTTCCTCCTGCGTGCACCCAGGAGTACCATCATCTTGAGTGAGATGAGCATTTTGATAACTCAGTCATCTCAGCTCAACAAAATTTGGTACTCCTATACTTTAATTATCCCCAGGGATCCATAATCCAAGAGACACATGCAGAACATACCTAATATCACTGACAGCCTTTAATTCAGAGTAATTCACAGTAGTTATGGGCCTTTTCATTAGCCTAACAATTTAGTATAAAGCAAATCATTCTGAAGTAGAAAAACTATCTTATACTCATGTGCTATTATAACTTACAGCACAATGTACTGAAATGTAGTATGCATCGAATAAAATGGACTAGTTAAATACAAGTTCAAACTACAGCTGTTTCCAACCCTAATTTCCAAGCAAGTTCCCTGGATCCTCCTTTACCATTTCTCTGTTAACTCAAATTTGAAAAGTATTTAAGTAAGGAGCAGATATTGTATATTACAAGATTTTGTACTTGGAAAATAAACAAACGAACAAAAAAATCTTTATCTTGAAGACACATAGGAAAAGTCAACAGGTACATTTCCTTTGCTCAAATGAGCACTGCATTCCAACACATGCAACCTAAAAAAGTATATCCAAAGCAGGTAAATAGGAACAATTCCTACTTTAAAAATAGGCCTCTCCTCCAATAACAGCAGCTTCTTCAAAGTATAGTCATTGACTAAAAAGTCAGGTTATTACATATCCTATTGTTATAATAGGAAAACAAAGAAAGCAGCATTTAAGTCTCAGTATTACAACATCCTGGTTTCCCTGAACTCCTATGCCCATATATAAAATTTACCTTATTATAAACAACTACATATAGCTATTACAACTACATTTTTAGTTACATATTAATGTACTAAGACAATCAGACAAACCTTAAAATAATTAAATGACCCAAAAGTTGAGTGTGTAGACATGAAATTACAGCATCACATTTGGAACATTAAAATGCAGAGGTATAACTGTTAGAGAAGGACTTCAGTGAAAGTGAGAATACACATATTTTGCATGGCAGAAGGTTGTCAGTTGAAGAAAGGCACTAGCAGTAGAGGAAAGGCATTAGCAGTAGAGGAAATTATTATTTGGTAATATGATTGTGTTTTTCTGTTTAAAGCTCATATTGGTGAAATGTGTCACAGTTCCGTAACTGAAGTTGTTTTACACATGACTAAATATCACTGATTAAATTGAGAGTTATAAATTGTAATACTGTTCATATTAACTATTTTGCTTTAATTTATTACAGAACAATTGGATAAAATGAATTTCTGAATTTACAAGAATATTGCGACAAACAAATAAAATTAAAATTAATTTAATATTAAAAGAAAGACTTATTTTTTACCCCAAAGTTTGGTAAATAAGGTTGCTACCCACATAGCTTCAGAAATAAGAAATGGAAAAAAATCTGCTTTGCTTTTATGATGAGCTTGCAATATTTGCAGCCTATGGATTAACATAAAAGTTAGATATTAAGAACTGTAGGGGAGTAGTTCATACTGGAATAAAATAAAAAAGACTAGAAGAAATCTCCTGTCACACAAGAAAAAAAAAGGGGGGAGGAATATTTTTTTCCCCATAGTCAATTCAGAAATATTGCATCAACATAGTAATCTCTACCACCTCAAGATTAGCCTTGGTTCTTGCCCCAATTATTATTCTGGTAGGGCTGTTCCAGAACTTCATGCCTGATGGCCAGGAATCTGTTTCCATCTTAAGTTGACACACAGCAATCCTATCCTTTCTCAGCCTTCTTTTTCCTAGGTTAAACAAGTCAAGCTCTTACAACCTCCTCTTGTAAGATAGGCTATCCATTTCCTGGATCATTCTAACAGCCCTTCTCTTCACCTGTTTGAGTCTGAATTCATTTTTCTTGAACATGAGTGATCAGAACTGTACACAGTAATCCAGATAAAGTTCTACACCAGTGCTTTGTGCAAGAGGATTAAGATTTCCCTATCTCTTCTACTGGAAATACCTCACCTAATACATCCTAAGAGCACATTTACCGTTTTCACAGCTGTGTAAGAGTGGTGGCTCATAGTAATCCTGTGTTCAACTAATATAATCAAATCTTTCTTTTCTTTTTTTTCTTCAAGATGAAGAGCTTCAATCCTACAGAAGATTTGCTATTCTCAGTCTTCACCCAAATGAAGAGATTCATTAAAAAAATCTTGCCACCAAATTGGTGATTTTACAGATCACTTTTGTGGACTGGGAATCATAGAGTCCTGCACAATTCAGGCACATTAAGCTCTCTGTTAAACCAAAAGAGCACAGCTCAGTACAGAGCTGCGACAATCAAAGCAAGCAGGGCATGCAACAAGAGGCTCTACACTCAGAGAAATACAAAAGTTACCCAGTTAGGTTATTATCTAGATTATGCTTTAAAACAACAACCAAAAAAAACATAGACCTTAAAACAAGTATTTACCTATCTTTTTTACTTTTCCCTCTTTGTTTGCCTGCAAGTATCCATAGCTCCTCTTCAGTAGGATGTTGATACCATCGTAAACTAAAAAAAAAAACACTCAAGTAAAAGAATGCCAGTATTAGCGATTTAGATTTTTTTAATCTATATATCAACACACACATATACACTCATTAAAACACATAATTTACAGCACATGAACAAAAATACATTTTTAAGTACCGACACTACTCTGAACTGAACAATTACAGTTGAACTTCAATTCTCTTCAGTATACAAGATATTTGTAATTAGAAAGGTTTGTCACTATCAACACACCATTCAAATGAAAGGTCCTGTTTCTTAAATCTGGTAATTCAAGTTGCCATCAAATATAGCAAATAACACTATGTTAGTGAAAAAGTTCACTAAAATAACTATATTGCAACTACTCATCAGAAACTTATTCTAAAGGATTTTATTAAGGATAATTATTCTTCTCAAAAAAAAAAAAAAACCGTTCTTAAAGTGTTATTTTCCAGAATCTGGAATAGCTATGATCAAGTAGCCTTTACCTGTCTTTATCTGAGGTGATATTTACATTTCTGCCTACACAACACCTCAGTGATATTTTCAGCTCTTACTAGAAAGAGGAAGCACCAAACACAGCAGCTAACAAAAGCATAACTATTTGTAAATTAAAGGTACTTAACTGTAACCTAGAAAAAATATTTACATGTTCCATTATTGGTTTCAGGGATTTAATATTTAAGCACTATTAAGACTTCATTAATTTATATGTAGTGAGTTGTACATTTTCCCACTTTGACAAGCAAATGTTCATTTATTTGAGAGACAAGTAGTGGCAATGAAATTCTGAAGGGGGGGGAAAAAAAAGGATGGCTAAGTCTCTAGGTGGTAGATTTTACCCTACCTTCTAAGCATGACAAGAACCTTAGTAGCTGAAAGAAAGCCTTTATCAACTATGGCAAGGGGGTTTTGCCCTTCAGATGATGGACAACTGTTACACCAACTTCCCTCTGAAATATCCAAGTAAAGGGGGCAAAGTATTAATGGGAATAGCCTTGGAAAAATTATCTGCATTTACCTGGAAGTCCTTTTCTCAAATAAGAGGCTACTAGCTGCAATGCAAAGTTCAGCTTTCAGCACAAGGTAATGAGAGTGGGTAAGGAAATCCATGACTGCCAGCATTTCCCAAGTGAAGAAAATGTCATTAAGTAGGACACTTCAAACCTAGACTGGTTAATGAGGGACTTTGTTATTTCATGGCAAGGACAATATATGTGCACCTCTGTGCTACAAGAGACTCAAGATAAAGACAAGGAGGAAGAACAGGTAGAAGAGATGGAGATATCACTGGGCATATGCTTGCTTGGTAAATTTTGAACAGGAGACATAGCCTCCCTAACCTCTAACCGCATCATTGTCCCTAACACTGGATTAAACTTGGCTAATATGAAAAAAATAACACTAGTTCAAGAGAAAAAGAACAAGCTAATATACAGAAGGTTGCACAAAAAAAAAAATCCCCTAAAGATGTTTTTTTTTTCAGGGAACTAGTAAGAGTGAAAATTATTTCATTCATTCATTCTCATCTTATATGTTCCTGGATGAAGCATTTCCTGTTTGCAAAAGAACTCTAATACAAAACAAAGACACTGTGTGGGGACTGAGAGCTAGTCGGATGGCCTTCAGCTTGTCTGAGAGCTGGGATCTTCTCAAGTTACCATGTCCTTGAACAAAATTGAAAAAAAACCCGGACTGCAGGAAAGTAAACAACTTAAAGGAAGCAAAGACGTGGAAGTTGCCAACAAAGAGGAACTAAGCGGAACAGCCAATCATGAATCAACATGCAGTCATGATGAGGATGAAGGATATAAAAGGATGCGGGAGGGGGAGAGGGCGCACGCATGTGCACACACGAGTGTGGCGTCTGAAGTACTGTACCTGCTTGATCAATAAAAGCTTATGCATAGCATGCATCCCTGGCCGTCCCAACAACTGGTGACCCCGACGTGATCTTGTAAATATTGTAAATAAGGGCCGAGGGGAGATCGGCAGGGACGGAGCCTGGTAGCTGAGTGTCGGCGAGGAGAGCCGAAGGATTCCGGCGGGAAGTGCTGACGAACCCCGGGGGAGTTGCAGCTATACTGTGACTAGGTGAGCTACCAGGGACTATAAAAGATGGGAGCGAACCCATCTACAGAGGAAAAGGCTATAGTGAATATTTGGGATCGCATGCTACTGAAAAGAGGAATCAAGTATGATAAAACTGCTTTAAGAACATTATCACTGTGGTGCAAAGGGAAAGGCTTGCAAGGGGACGTGCAGGCTGCCTTGGATCCAAAAGAATGGGAGGCTGCAGGCAAAGTGCTTTTTGACTCTGCCTCTAAGGGCGATTTAATGGCCACTGGGGCGCTGACCACCTGGCGCTTGCTGGTAGACACTCTCGAACACTTTAAGGCTGTACGAGAGGCACAAGCGGCTGCGGCCGAGGCCACACCGCCTGCGCGCGGCCTGCGGCTCCACCCCCGATTGAACCCACTGCCCCCCCAGACCCTACAGAAGACCCTGGGGGAGGAACACCAGTGCCTTTACCACCATCCCCGATGTTACAGCCTGAGAAAGAGACAGGAGAGGATGTGCCCCTGCTGCCAGAAGATCCGGACTGGGACTTGCAGGGCTCATGCCCCAAAGGGAGCGAGCCACGGTCAGTGGGTGGGACAGTCACGTTCTCGCCTGCTTCAGTCACAGTTTCCGTGAGGGGAGATTGTGCAGTGGAGCAAGCTTGACAGGATGGACGGGAAAGAACGTCTTGCAGGGTAGGAGCCAGGCTGTCAAGAACTGTGAGAGGGCCCATGACCAAAGAGCATGAAAGGGCACTGCCTGTTATGCAGCATATCCTGGATAAATCCGGGAGGGGTAAGGATAACCAGCCCGGGGATTTGATCCGCCTTTTAAAGTGGAGAATTGTAATGCTTTAAGTGAGGACAGAAATTATTATTAGGGCTATTCTTTCTATTTGCTATGTTTGTCTGTATTATGTGTTGTTTCCCTTGCATAATGATGCTGACACGAGGTATGGTTGAAACTGCTATGAAAACGTTATCTGTTCAGGTCCTTCGCTACAATAGATTGACCTCTACAGATCACAGGGTGGCATGTATAGGAGGTGGAAATTTGTATGATCTGTAGAGTCATAAAACTATTGTGCGAAACAGAATCCAGATCTTGAGACAGAAGGTGTTTGCCCGCCTGGGCTGATCGATAAGGAGCACGGAGGCGGCTGCTCAGCCCGGGTTCACAGCCGACCTCCTCCCAAAGCAGTTGAAGGC